>VSMD01070197.1:1725-48396 GCA_008750895.1 Mirza zaza
CTACAATTTTAAAAACCTCCACAAATTAAATCTTTAACGGGATGAGCACAAATCTCATAAAAGATGATTGCTATAAGAAATTGCATTTATTTACTTAATCTATAAATATGTTTGTTATAAGAAAGTATTTTGCCCACTTAAGCTTAACTGAATATATGTACTTTTTGATAATTTACTTAATACTGTATGCATACATATAAATATAAGAGATATACATTCTCTTGTTGGAAAGAAAGCTTCAGATTCATTTATCCCTATTTTCTCCTTTACGTTTCTTAGAATAAAGGGTGCCTCTGGCAAATTCAAATCCAAACACACAGCAAAGCCTCATGGCTCCACAAAACCAAAATTAAGAGTGAGTTGCTATTGTGCATGTAAATGTAGATGAAAGCAGATTCACTCAAATGTTTTCCTTATATACTGTCATCAATTAAATAGGAAGAACAGAGACAGGGACAGCTGCTAAGCTTGGAATTGGATATATCTAGAATAATTCCCATCATGATGAGGATTGGAAGACAGAGTTGAGAACCATTATATTAACATCAGGTAAGGAACTCAGCCTAAGGAGATAGCAGAATCGCATAAGTGAAGTCAGATTGTGGACCTGCAGCCCACACCTCAGAATCGTGCTCACTCCAGAGAGAGCTTGTATCCACCCATCCTTGTTTGGCCAAGTGTTGCCCCAGGGGTGTTAACGCCTTTGCACTTCCAGGTTTGGTCTTGCACCAGAATGGCTGTGGAAGCTGCCTGTAGCCAGCAGAAAAGCCCCAGAAGGTGAGGCACAGCTTAGGTAGGTGCATAAGGGCACAGCTATTTGTCAGCTCAGTGCCAGACCCGACAGACAGGTCAGGAGGCCATAAGACAGGCACCAAAGATGTCCAACGTCATTAAAATTAGTTATCAGAACAACAAATTGGTCCTCTAAGACTGGACTCTATAGATTCTTTATAAGATTGGACAAGTATACAGGGCTGAATCTGGTGAAGCCCAGCCAAGACTTGAATATTGATGTCTCTTCCACACCATTACTTAAGACCAAATAATCCCTTTTAGGGGAATTTCTAGGAAAAGTCTCAGGGAATTGTTCTTTTGCAGAATTGGGTCAGACCAGTTGCATGTGGGTAGAGGAAAGCTTTCCACTGAAACAAATGGGTGGCCCTCACCGCCATCCCTTGCTGGACAAGATCAGTCTGGAACCAGCAAAGGAGAGCTACAGAGATGAACCTTAGATTCAGGTGAAGGAAAACATATTGCTCTCACCTTGAGCCAGAGTCTAAGGGTAAAGTAGAGCTATAATCCCGGCCCTATTCACTCACTCCTTCATCCAACACATATTTATTGACAGTCATTAGCACCAGCCACAAAATTTGCAAGGCCCAGTGCAAAATGAAAATTCGGGCCCCTTGTCTAAACATTATTAAGAATTTTAAGATGGCAGCAGCAGAGCGTTGAACCAAGCTCAGGGATCCTCTAGGTGCAGGACCCTGTGCGACTGCTCAGGTTGCATGCCTGCAAAGTCGGCCCTGACTGTCATCTATGTGTTACTCATTGTGCCTAGTTCCAGGCAAAAGTTGGCCAACAAGACAGATCTGGCACCTGCTCTCACAGAGCTGAGTGTCTAAGCTGGGATTTGTGCTGTTCTCTGCAGCAGTCTGCATGCATGCTCGCTACAGTGAGTTTGATTCTAGTCATAAATAATTTTTCATGCAAGCCATCCCTTAAACCTCTGGAGCCCAACTGAAGAATCAGTGATATATTCCAATGCAAGGGTGACAGTCTGGCTACGTTGAGCAAAAGCAGTGATGGGCACAGTGTCAGGTGTGGCTCCAGGAAGCAGGTGAGTCTCTGAGGGGCAGCTTCCTAAGGGACTGTCAAGTATAACTTTTAACTATCACAGCATAGTATAACAGCATTAGCTCCGATGTCTGAGGGAGACGCCAAAAAGTTAGATTCACTCACCTGTTGGAGAAAGAGAAATGCCTAAGCAATTCGAGTCTTAAGAACTGGAAAGCAAGAATCTTCAAATATCACACTGGTATTTAATTGAGTACCACTCTGTTAGGGTCTGTTTTATATAAACCAGACTACTGTTGTTTGAGGTTAATTGGCTTCAGTATTGGATCCTCCCTCCCCAGGTTTTCAGCTGTTATTAAATACATCTAGAGTTGTCCAGGGTGCCATAGTGTGTACTCTGGAGTGAGTCTTTCTGTTTCATTGGCTCCAGCCTTTGTCACTGTGCCCATCACTGCCTTTGCTGTGGCACAGGCTCCCCTTGCCAATGTTGGTCACTACCACAACCACTCTGCTTTCAGAATGCACAGTGTACTTGCACATTTTAGCCTGTAATTGCCAATAATTTCCTCTAAGACATCAGAGACAAGCCTTGGCTGATGGGAGAATTAAAGAAATGTTAAACCAGAGAATAATTTAAAGATACTGAACAGGCTGAGACCCAACCTCAAGCCACGGAAGAGGCCTGCTTCCTGAGTGTTCCATGGTCTGCCACCTTGGCAGTAGGAAACTCTACCTCCAGCACCAGAGAGTGTTCCTGCTGACCTCCCATGCACCTCGGGCCTTCATTTGTTACCTGGAGATTGGCCTATTCCTAAAATGATTAACAGTAGGAATCTCTACCTCCTTCAGGGAAAACCCTATCTTCACCAGTGGGGTTATAGCCTGAGATCACAGGTCTATCACGCTATAATCTGTATCCACTATTTTCCCAAAGCATGGTTGTCTGATTTTAGTAAATGTTATATGGAAGGTTGTATTCTAGGTTTTCTAAAATCTCTCCTTTCAAGGGCTCAAATATCTTGAAGGCCAATGTTTCAGTTGGGTGTCTTTGCCTGTAAGAAATTAAAACAAACTTAAACTACCTTAAGCAATGAATGGTGATTTATTAAGCAATATATGCTGCCCTCCATGGAACCTACAGCAAACAGGATTCTATTTTGAGGAAATCAGATAGATTCTTTTGTGTCAAGAGAATTCAGGTTTAAAAACATGTCTGCAAATTCTTTGACACTCCACTCATCAAAAGCCTGGTTCTCTTTCCTCTGAATATTGACTTGCCTAGTGACTTCCCTCTAACCAAAAGGATGCAGCAAAAGTGATGATGTATGACTTCCCGTGCTAGGCTAGAATAGGCGACACAATTTTCCCTTGGTCTCTCTGGGGGCACTTACCCTTGGTACCCACCTTCCATGCTGCAAGGAAGCCTATGCACTTGGCAGGGCCATATGTCAGTATTTCAGCCCATGGCCTCCTGCCGAGATCCCAGCTCTCAGCCAGTATCAACTGCCAAACATGAGTGAGGAAGCCTTAAAATGACTCCAGCCACAGCCACCAACTCCCTGCAACTACATAAGAAACCTCAGTCAAGACCACGTAACTGAGTGCAGTCATCCCCTGGAGTGATGAAGCACAACAATAATAAAAGATTGCTAATCTACACCACAAAAGCTTGGAGTGTGATGTGTAACCAGAGCACCCTGGCAGCAGTCAGAACCCCAGTACAGAGTACAGAAGTCAAAGGGAATAGCTTCTAGAGGAAGCTGTGCTCATGGAAACATACAAGATCCCAAATTGTTCTATCCAAGTTGCAACAGAATTGGACTCTGAGCAATGCTCTCCTTGGTGCTGTAAACATCATCATTTGATACCGCACAAGAATCAGAATATAGGAGATTGTACAGATGTTCTCTGTTGGTGGAAAATCAGGTAATAAAATCTAGATTGTGAGGGCTCTTTGGCAACTGCTATTACACAAAGATGGCATAAGTACTCTGCTAACTAAATTATTTTTTTCCAAAGATAAAAGGATTCCTCTAGAGTTTTCTTGTTTTGGAGTTGCTCAGTTGGCCCACTTTATGTTCATGAACGAACAACTGGATACCCCTATTCACCCCTGGAGTTAACTCATCCTAACCACAGAGGTACTTTCCACCAGTTCCCTTTAGGTGCCAATTGTCTATCAAGGTATGTGCTTGTTGGTTCACATTAAAGCTTTGGTGAAATGTATACAAAGCTCAATAATGCTTCATCCAAGTTAACAGCAATAATAAGATATGTCAAGGCAGGCTCTTGACATACACAAGCAAAGCAAACTCTACTTTGGTTCCAAAATAATTGGCAATAATAATACTGTCATGGAATTTCCCCGATTTTCACTCTGATGGAATTAGCCAAGTTATGCATGAAAACATAGAATAGGTATCTATGTGATGATGTAATTATTTTTGTTTGTTTGTTTTTGAGATAGAGTCTCACTCTGTTGCCCAGACTAGAGTGCCATGGCATCAGCCTAGCTCACAACAACCTCAAACTCCTGGGCTCAAGCGATCCTACTGCCTCAGCCTCCCGAGTAGCTGGGACTATAGGCATGTGCCACTATGCCCAGCTAATTTTTTATATATATATTTTTAGTTGCCCAGCTAGTTTCTTTCTATTTTTATTAGAGACGGAGTCTCGCTCTTTCTCAGGCTGGTCTCAAACTCCTGAGCTCAAACGATCTGCCCGCCTTGGCCTCCCAGAGTGCTAAGGTGATGATGTAATTTTATAAATTAATTATGAAATATATATAGTGCCAATGGAATGTTTAAAAATCAATGGAGTTTTTCATTAACTGGCTTCAATCTAAATAAGATAAGTTATATTTATATCTCCCCAAATTATCTTTAATAATAACAGCTAAAACCAACCCTTTATCAAGTAACAAATACTGTTCAAAATATCTTACATTTATTAATTCATTTAATGGATTCTCTAGTTCCATGTAGAGATATCCTTTTTTGTTTATTTGAGACAGAGTCTCACTCTGTCGACCCAGCTAGAGTTCCGTGGCTTCATCATAGCTCACTGCAACCTCAAACTCCTGGACTCAATCAATCCTCCTGCCTCAGCCTCCTGAGGTATGTGCCACCATGTCTGGCTCGCTTTTCTATTTTTAGTAGAGACGGAGTCTCACTTTTGCTCAGGCTAGATAATCTGTTATTTTAAAGAGTACACACAGATCTCTATTTTCCTAAACATTTTCAAAACTGAAAAAGCAAAACAAATGTTTCTTTACATATACATTTTGTAATCAGACACATCTTTTACCAAGACTTATGTTTTATTAGAATTATAGAATCAGTTGAACAAGGACACTATAACAATTAAGGCACTTAATCTTTGTTATTTTTGCAATATGTTATTTGACAGATATTTACTGAGCACCTAAACTGATCCAGACATAGTTATAGGTACTAGGAATATAGCAGAGAACAAGACAGTCTTCCTGCCCACAAGGAGCGGGCATCTCACAGCAAGCTAAAACTTAAGTTATGAGATCATGACTATATGATATTATTATAACTATAATACTATAATGATATATAAGAACCGCTATGATTATCATCATTATTATTACCATTTTATAGATGAGGGCAAGGTGAACTAACTTGGTTAGTTATAACGTGTAGCAGGGTAGGTACAACCCAGGTCTGGCGTAAACTCTGCAAGAAACCGAGGCTTTGTCATTGTAAAATGGGAAATAATAATATTAGCCTCACAGAATTGTTGTGTGGGTAGTGATAATAAAATACCTGACATAGACATAGTAGTTCCTTAATAAATTACAGTTTGTAGTGATGGTAAAACTTGAGTGTACACACTATATTTTCTATCTCCTTTGAAATGCAGTAGCTCTTTTGAAGGAGAAGCTATTCAAAAGTTCTCCCCACGTAACTGCACTTTAGAGGATTTAAGATACACTTTTCCATACCTGTAATATAACTTTAATTTACCAACATGACTGAATTCTACTCAGAAATCATCAAGCAATTACAGAAGCCAAACAGATTTTTGTGATGACGATGGTTGTGTTTCACCTAATATTTCAAGTATTCATCTTGGCCTTCCTGAGACATGGGTCTTATAACCCACAATTTTACCAATAAGGAAACTAGACTCAGAGAAGTTCAGTAACTCCCCAAGGCCACACAGCTAGTGAGTGGCGGAGCGATGGTTTCAACCCAAGCTGTTGAGACCAAAACTACTATTTTTGACATACAGAACTGCTCTCCACGTGACTCACAAATTAAGCCCTCCAGGATTCACCAACAATTTCCTCAGAAAACAAAGAATACATTGATACTGATCTTCCACTATTCACTTGGGAATGAGGAAATAATCAATAATCAATTGCCTATTATTTGCTCATTGGGTGCTGGCCAATGTAAACAGCTCTGTGTCCTATGCTCCAGGAGAAACAAAAACAAAGACAAAAAACACAATGTCTATAATCTCAAGATTTGTCTAATTGGACAGAGAACCCCAAGACCAACGTAATAGATTACGGCCTTAATTATTTGACAATCTAATCCCCACTGTAGCTCATAATAATATTAACAGTAAGCACCGATGCCAGGGACTTTCAGTGCTTTGTCATCCTCAGAAAAACCCTATGGATGGGACTCTCATTATCACCACGTCTGAGATGAGGTAACTGAGGCTTAGAGAGATAAGTAAATTGTCCCTGGTCTATCGGGCTGCTCAGGAACTCACTGGCACTGCTTTGCTAATCTCCCTTTGGCCTTAGTCAATTACACAGTTTCCTGAGTCAAAATTACAACTATTAAGTTGAACATCAAGTATAATTAAGACATCTACATTGCCTCTCTTTAATGTACTTTGCAAAAAACCAAGGCATACAATACAGTAATGCTAAGAGATAACATGTACTGGGCACTTTACTGTCTGAGGAACTTATTGTCATTATTCTCAGAGCGACCCCATGATATCGGCTATTGTTACTATTCCTGTTTCCATGAGGTTTGAGGTTAGTTCCAAAACTTCCCATTCAACAGGTATGGAAAGAAAGTCCTCCAAGTTGCCATAGTCAGAAAGTGCACCTAGGACTCACACCTCAGTTTACCAAAGTTTTAAGCACGAAATTCTATCATCATTCCATGCATTTGAAAGGTTTTTATTTTCCAGTACAGAGAAATGAGGTCTTGCCCGACTATAGACTCTTCCACCCTACCCGCGTTACACGTGTGTGTACGCGCACACACAAACACAGACATTGTCATCTGTGGTCGCTTAGTGTGAGGGCTGGAGTATAATTATCCATTCCAGGACTTGGTAAGATTTCCTGGAACAAAACAGAGGGCCCCGGTCCATCTCAGTAATGATGGCAGCAGTTACGAGGCACTTTGAGATCTCTCATTAGTAATTCCCGACAGCATCCCCATCCAGATGACTCACGGAGGCTAAGTAGTGAGTGAAAAATGAAGCCAAGTGAGGAACAGCGAGTTTCAGGGAGTGGACTCAAAACAGTCCTTTTGAATTTGACTGCACTTGCCTCTATGGGTATGTGTTGGAGTCAAAGAAGTTCCAAAGAACTAGTCTTGCTTTCCTCTGCAGCCCAATATCAAAATTATTGGAGACTTTCTCCATTGAACACGAGAAACCAACTTCCCTGAGACAGGAATTTTCTTTTTGGCTATTATGTGACTAATGGTCGCATGTACTTTAGAGCACAGAAAGCAATATAGCACTAAATTCACAAGAAAACGTAGCAAATCTGAAATTATTCCCCCTTCCTCTTGAGCACACTGCTGAGAAGGAAAGAAAAGGAAAATAACTCAATAGCTGAAATAACAATAAGACCATTCATGGTGTCCAAGCACCAGACCAGAAGTACATAGTAGTGAACTAAATGCATCTTCTCTTTGGGGCTGTTCTTTCTCACATCATCAGCACATAAAGCATGTGCATCACACTGTCCCACACGGACCACTGTGATAGTCATTCTGATCTCACCCACTTTCCTCCTAAATATATTCCCATTTAAAGAATATTTCCAATATTCCGAAATATTCTTGTTTAAGAAAAGGCGGCATAACATGGCATGATATATATGGGTAAATATATATATTAAGGGCCTGGGCTAGAACCAGAAAGTATGGGGGTCTGAATACCACCTGAGCCAATGGTAGGGTCTGTGACATTGGGCAAATTATTTAACTCTTTAGGCATCAGGGGGTTTTAAAGTTTCTTTTTGTAGGTTTTTCTTCCTTTTTTGTTTTTGGATTTTTTTCATTAATGATTTTTGGCATTGGGTTGAGATGAGAACTAAGTGGGAAAATTGATGTAAAATGTTCAGCTCAGTGCCTGGCTTATCATAATAAGGCCTAGAAAGCTTTCATTTGTATATTATATAACATATCTACATACAGTATAATCTATAGTATATGCTAGATCATATAAACTATATAGTATATAGGTAAATACATACAATATAGTATATATAAACCATAATACATATCAATAGCTATTATTTTTATTAACAGAAACAGTCATTAACCTCTCAAGACAAATCTGAAATGACAGTGTTCACCGTCGAGTTGTACTGCAAAAGGTTTTCAGGAAGCAAACTTCAAGTTCAAAAGAAAATTATCAGGGAAGGATTTGCCAATACTAGAGTCAAAATGACCCAGTCAGGTGACTGAAAAGCATCCTCCCTGGCTGGTGATCAGAACGAAAGGATATGAGCCACTTTGAAACAATCAACAAAAAATCTCCAACTTCCCTTCCTGAATTAGGAAAGTGATTTCTACTCTGGCCAGCAGTCATGACTCTAGAAATTGTGTGTTCAGACTCTGCAGGGGTGGGTGGCTGGGGAGCCGAGGTTTGGATCGGCTGTGCCCATCCTTTGCACAAGGTAGTGGACGCACAAGAAGAGGGAAGGGCTNNGGGGGGGGGGGGGGGGGGGGGGGGGGGGGGGGGGGGGGGGGGGGGGGGGGGGAATTCAAATCCTCCCCACCCTGCCTGCAGAAAGCCAAACTTCCTCCAAGAAAGTTCAGTGCAGGCTGGGAAAACCCGGCTCCTCGGGAGCTGCGCGAGCTGTCCCGGCCTGGCGGGAGCCTGCAGCCTTCCCGGGCGCGCACTCGGAGACCTCGCCCGCCCGCCCGCCCGCCCGCGCGCCCGGCAGCGCGGTTGTGCAAGCGCTGGGCTGCACCCGCGGCCGCCGCCGGCTCCTGCCCGCTATGGCAGGGCGGGGAGGCGCGGGGCGCACACCCGCTGAACTCCGGGGGAGGGCGGGGAGGCGCAGGGCGCACACCCGCTGAACTCCCGGCTCGGCCTGCCTTCCCGGGGGTTATCTCCGGGGTGGAGTCCGCGGTGCACCGGTCACCCAGGGCCCAGGTGCCCTCGTTCACCTGGCTGACTCCATCCTCCTTCCACCCCCTCCCCCGGGTCCTGCGTCCCTCGGGGCCTGGCCAGCCGGGGGCCACTCCGCCCTACACTGCGTGCTCATTGGCCACCCGGGGCCTGCCCTGTCTCCATAAATGCATGGTCCCCGGGGATGCGGCGTGGAGAGGGACAGGAGGAAACCGCGGCACCAGCAGCATCTCTTCTACCCTCCGTGACACCTGACCCCGCGGCTCCAGACCCTAGAAGTCAGAGCGCAGACCAACAGGCGGACTCACAGCCCTCTTCCAAAAGACACCCAACGCCCACGGCCACAGTCCTCCAGCCCCCACGGCCACAGTCCGCTCCCGGAGGCTGCCGAGCGGTGCCGCGTGGAGCATCCTCGCCGCGGTCCTTTCTGCTCCCCGCCCCTCCCCGGCCCCTTCTATCACACCTGCGGGTCCTCTTTGCCTCTTTCCCAGAATCATCAAGCCCCCAAATCCCGCCAGTACCTCTTACCAACCTCTCCCTGCCCAGTCCCTGCGCCACCCTCGCGCCGGGCCCCCGCGCTGCCATGAGCTCCCCCATCAGCAAGAGCCGCGCCCTCGCCGCCTTCCTGCAGCAGCTGCGCACTCTGGCGCAGCCCCCGCGACGACCGGTGACTTCTAAGGCGTGCGCACCCCCTCGGCCGCGGGAGGTGCCCCTCTGCCCGGTGATGGCACCTGGCGAGACGCAGAGCGCGGCGGCCCTGCCCGGCCCCACCAACTGGCCGCTGCTGGGCAGCCTGCTGGAAATCCTCTGGAAAGGGGGGCTCAAGAAACAACACGACACCCTGGTAAGTGTCCCGTTGCGCCTCAGTTCCCTCTCTCCTCCCTGTCCTGCACCCCCCCCCCCCAGTGGCGCTCCAAACCCTCTCCGAGGCGCGCGGCCCCGGGCGCACGGGGCGCTCCGGTGATCCGGCCACACCTGGGTCCCGGGGGCCTGGAGGACAAAGGAGGCGGGAGGCGGGAGGGCGCTCCTGGGACACCCCGCGACGCGCGCTCAGTCCGCGCTGCGCCCGCCCGCCCGCCGCAGGCCGAGTACCACAAGAAGTACGGCGACATTTTCCGCATGAAACTGGGTTCCTTCGACTCGGTGCACCTGGGCTCGCCGTGCCTGCTGGAAGCGCTGTACCGCACCGAGAGCGCGTACCCCCAGCGGCTGGAGATCAAGCCGTGGAAGGCCTACCGCGACCACCGCGAGGAGGGCTACGGGCTGCTCATCCTGTGAGTCCGCCCGCTCGCTCCGAGGGCCGGGCAGGCGGCCGGGCCGCTCGCGCCCGATGCGCCTGGGAAATTGGGAGGAGGGCGGGAAGTAGAGTTTCCCGGAGCAGGACGCTTCCCGGGGCGGCTACCAAAGCCCCTACTGGGTGCAGGTGCAATCTGGGCTCTCGCACGGACTGGGGGATCCAGGGGAAAGCCGCCCTGCGCTCCCGACGCCTGCGTTCTCTCTGGCAACTGGGAGGGCCACGCCCTTCCGTCACGGAAACGCCAAAACAGGGTTACGCAGATTGTGGTGTTCAGATGCCGGCCAGGACAAGATTCCGAAGTCGGTGCGCCAGGCAAACGTTCTACACAAACAAAATCATTTCTTAAAATTCCCTGAAACTCCTTCTTTTAAGCTCCAAAGCCAGAAATTAACTTCTTTTGCTTTTGACAGTGCCCTTCCCGTCACTGTCAAAGAGGATTTGGGAATTATGACCTCTAATTGCTATTTGCAAAGGTGGGACGAGGAGGGATGTCAGGGTTGCATTTTATAAATGCTACAGCGTGGTGTGATTCCTCTGCTTTTTCATTGTTGGCATTTATCAAGTTAGCGTTTTTGTTTTTTTTTTAAAGCTCTCAAATTGCAATGCCTAATAGTTGTATTAATACCTTCCAGGGTAGAATTACTGGAATTAAAAAAAAAACATATTAATGCACAGTGATGCGTCACAGCTGTGGGCAAGTGCAGAAAGTTGCATAGTGGCTACAAGCTTTTTATAACTCCTGTGCATCTATGGCTGTGTGTTATTATTTGGAGGTAATGGTAAAATTCCTAATTTGGGTTGTTTTGTGAATGTGAGGCCCAAGCCAATGAGTTTTAAGAAGACAAGGTTTTTATTTAAACAAATCTGAGTTGCTGGAGAAGGGGTGTTCACATGCCCATTCTCTTTGCTGGGAATTGGGGCCTCTGGTCTCCCAGCCCTCCCCTTACAAGGGCATCTCAAAACCCCTGAACCCAAATTGTCTAAGCTCCAACTTCCTGGTGCAAACTTTGGCTAGGAGGAAAGGTACTTTTTTGTTCTGTTGTCAAACTACTATCAAAATATTGTCGGTGTTTCATCTGAAATATTCTAATGTTAATATTTTCTGGATATTTCTTGGCATGATTCTCAGTGTTTATTTGCTTGCATAGTCCATGAAGTTGCAGCTGGAACTATTTCTGCATCTTCCTTCTTTTTTGTTTTGCTCTAAATATAATCCTGCTTCTCTCCCAGGGAAGGTGAAGACTGGCAGAGGGTCCGGAGTGCCTTTCAAAAGAAACTAATGAAACCAGTGGAAATTATGAAGCTGGACAACAAAATCAATGAGGTTTGCAGGCTGGGGCCAGCTTTTCTGGGTCTTCTAAGGATAGAGGGATATTAATGGAGCTTTTAGTCACAGCTATGAAGTGCAGAGGGAAAAGAATGCAATTTGGATGATTCAAGGGTCTTCTCTTTCTCTCCATTCCTCCCTACAACCTCTTCTCCCAAAAACCCTTATTTCTCAATCTTTCAGCCTCTTTTAAAGTATTATCGCAATAAGGTAACAGTGAGAAGCACAGACTTTGGTATCCTACAGTCTTAGATTTGTGCCCTCGCCACTCCACCCACTAGCTATGAGACCTGGATATACCACTTAACTTTCTAAGCCTCAGTTTCCCAATCTACAAAATGGGAGTAGCAGTTCCCACCCTTGTGAGAATTATAATAAGATAATGCTTGTAAAGTTCTTAGGTAGTAACATTGGAGCTGGGTTTTGCTGGATGAACAGACGTTTACAAAGCAAAGAAGGTGGGGGAAGGCATTCGGGCAGAGAGAATAGCATGCTGAAAGTATGGAGGCATGGACATGGTGTATTCAGGGAATGGGATAGCCAATGCAGCTGAAGTGAGGCCTTCTTTGAAATGACCCTGGCCAGGAGGCAGGTCTCAGCAACGTTTTTGTACCATACTGAAGTATGTGGACATTATCCTTTAGCCAACGGGGGTCAGAGGGTGTTGCAGCATATAGTAATCTCTTTTCACTCCTGTTCACTTTGGATGTTTATTTTGAACTGGACTTGGACCCAGTGGGGATCACATAGGTGAGGGATTGCAAACTCAGAAGATTCCAGGGGCCAGGCCACTAACATAGGAGAATAAGGCAGGCCTCGTAAAGATTTTAGCAAACAAGGCAGTGTGTGCCCTCCTAGAGGGGACAGCTGCCCCAGCTGCAGCAAATTACTGCCATGTGGGCATTCAGACCCAGTGTCACCACATCTTGTCATTGTTATTTACTTTTTTTGATGCATAGTGGAAAATCCACGTGTTCATCTGAAGCCTCTTGATTTTTTTTTTAATGGTAACAAATTCAAAGTACTTTTAATACACTATGTGGGCAAACTAAACAGGCCCATTGATTACATATGCAGGCTTTATGGTCACACAATAATACCTTATGTCAATTTATCAGCTATATGTCCATGAGTGAGTGACTTAGCCTCTTTAAGCCTCAATTGTTTCATCTGTTATATAGGAAATGGGAGTAATGACAGCATCTACTACCCCATGGCATTGCCATGAGGATCAGCTAATAAACTTTGTACAGTGCTTGGCATATACAAACCTCATTCAGTATGAGGCATTCATCATCAAAAGCCCTGGTTTTTGAAACTGGCAT
Organism: Mirza zaza; assembly: GCA_008750895.1. Taxonomy (NCBI): domain Eukaryota; kingdom Metazoa; phylum Chordata; class Mammalia; order Primates; family Cheirogaleidae; genus Mirza; species Mirza zaza. The sequence goes on from VSMD01070197.1 coordinate 14,843, forward strand.
CCAAACTGCCTTATGTGACTTTCCCAAGGTCATAGACCATTTAGGGAAGGAGCTGTGCCTGCCCACAATTTGCAGATCTCCTGGCTCCAAGTTGGACATGCTAAACACAGCCACCAATCATTTGCTCGTCCAGACATGGACGTGCACACTTCAGGGTAATGGCAGCATCACAGTACCAGAGAGGTTGTGCCAACAGGGACACTTGGCTGATCTTTCCTTTGTGGTTTATTGCCCCATTCTGATTAGAAGAAATGTTTTCCTTTTCTTAAATTGCCAGAATCATTTTTAGATCAAAAGCTGAAACTTCAGCTGCAGGGTGGCTTCAGGAAATAACCCAGGACAAGGTTGTTAGTGGATGAGGGGGGTTCCCAGGGAGAGTATGTAATTAGTGTCACTCCAGCACGAATAGCAGCATGGGCAGTGAATACACAACGTAACAAAACCCGAAGTTAGCTTACTGAACTTTAAACTTTCGTTTTCCTTCAATGACTTTAAAATGTGTCTTTTGTGGTTGCTTGCTTTTAAGGTCTTGGCTGATTTTATGGTTAGAATGGATGAGCTCTGTGATGAAAGGGGCCACATCGAGGACTTGTACAGCGAACTGAACAAATGGTCATTTGAAAGTAAGTTGTCGTCACTGCCTTGGTTGTCTGATTTTGCAGGTGATTCTGAGGCTGACACCTGGCTTTGTCTGTAACTGTTCTAAAAACATACACTGCTGCTAGCTGTAGGACTAGAGGAAGCCCATAGCAGCCCTTTTCATGCTGCTTTTAGGCGCTTATGTTATGCCTTGCACTATGGGCTGTGCCTGAAGCCATATAGCAAACATGTATTGAATACCTGCTATGCGTCAGCCACTGTGCTAGGTGCTAGGTCCACTACAGTGACCAAAACAAGTAATATCTCAGCCCTGGTGGAGCTTAGATTCTAGATAGGGTGAGAAGTAAGCACATTGTAAAATACAAGAGATCTGTCTGGAATTTCGTGTTCAGTCATAAATGTCTCCGTTTTTCATATCACATGGCTGGATACTTTCTGGACAGACCTCGTATGCTCTGCCAAGGAGTAAAGGAAAGGAGTAAGAGAGTCAAGAAGGAATATGAAAGAGGTGCCTGGGGAGGCAAGTTGTCTTTGCTAAGGAGTCATCAGAGGTAAAGAAAGGGAAGGAGCAAGTTGGAAGGGGATGTGTGGCAACTGTCCCAGGCAGCGGAGACAGGAAGTGCAAATGCCCTGGGGTGGAAGCGTGAATGCCGGCTGCATTTGGGAAGTGCTAGGATGCTGCTGTGAGCAGACCCTGAGGGGCAAGGGGGAGGGAGGGGTGTCTGTGTAAGAAGACAAGGTCAGAAAGGAGGCAGGCACCAGATCAGGCAGAGGGCCGGGCAAGAACTTGCACTTTTAGTCTGATTCAGACAGGGAGCTGTGGAGGGTTCTGAGCAGAGGAGGGCACGATCGTTTTCTTCAGGGATCATTGTGGGAATAAACGGCAGAGAGAGCCCTGCCTTCATGAGCTCGCTGCCTCAGGGGACACAGCAATTGCAGCCAGGTGAGTGAGTGCATGACCAGAACAGTTCAGGGTTGTGGGAGACTTGGAGAGGGCCGCCTAAGCCAAGCTTGGTCAGGGGCTTCACGGGAGTGGTGCCTCTCAGCTAAGACCTGATGGATGAGGAGTTTACCAGGTGAAAAGTGAGGAAGGAAGAATGTTCCAGCAAAAAAAAGTCCAGAATGACTTAAGCATATCCTGTAAGGGAGGGCCATTGGGAGGACAGAGGATGGGAGAGGGGCAGCGGCCAGGTCGTGGAAGGCTTTATAAACCAGGGATGGGTGTTCGGATTTGAGCCTGGGAGTAACCGGGAGCTATAGCAGAATGTTTTAACAGGAGCGTGGCATGGTCAGATTGGCTGGAAGACAGATCACTCTGCCTGCCGATGGCAGGTGCTGGAAAGGGCTCTCCCGATGGAGGCTTTGACAGTGACCTCTCTCTCCCATCAGATCAACCTCATTTAAATTTGTGGACCAGGCATCTTAGCACACTAGAAATCTCCATGCGAATGAGAAATCCACAGAAGGTGTTAAGGGGAAAGAGGAATGAAAGGAGGGAACAATTGTAGAGGTGCATGTTTTGGAAATTTTCCGCTGGAAGTATCTAAATTAAGGAGTATCAAATACATTTAGTTGCAAGTCAAAGAAAACCTGACACTGTGGGTTTAAAACCTATCATCTAGCATTACAGGAAGTCTCAAGGAAGGCAGTTCATGGTTGGCTCTAAGTGTTGTTACTGAGGACAAGAGCCCTTTCTGGCTTTTTGCTCATCTAGCCTTAGCTGGTTGGTTTGTTGCAAAATGACTGCTGCAGCTCCTGACCTCACCTCTGCATTCCAGGCAAAAACAAAAAGGAAAAAGAAAAGAAGTAAACCAGTTACACTGGTTCCCTTTATCAAGAGAGCAAGAAAGAGTTTTTCCTTTAGGTCCCAGTTGACCATACTTGGCTTATGTGGTTACTGCAGCTTCCACAAGGAAGGCTGGGAAATCAGGGAACAGGGCTGTGATCAGTCTTCAACCAATCCTGATTCATTGCCTGAGCACTGATACCACTGACAGCCTAAATAAAAGCAGGATTTTCTTAGTGACAGAATGGGGGAAAATGAGTGTTTGGCGGGCTATTAACAATGTCTGCTACACATGATATCAATGATAAGCTCTGGCAAAAGTAAAACATTACAAGAGAGATTCATTCATGTATAAAGAATGGCTACATTTGCATAGTGGCAAAATCTTGTGGATTCAATCTGCAATACCAGCCCAAAAATGCCGCACCAATGAGAAAACAGCACCTGTGGGTTGCACCCACCAGTGCTTAGTGTTTTTAAAACATTGGAACATATATGTGAATCAGTTCTGCTGCTACAGTGATACAGCAACCCACTATTAATTAAAAAAAAATGCTTATGCTGTTGAATATGTTTTATAAAGCAGGCCACTTAGCTATTAAAGACCTAGGTATTTATAAATGAGAAAATATTATCGTAATTTTAATATGCATTTTGTTAGACAATGACCATCCGGTAAATAGTCATGTCCTAAATTTTTATAGGTTCCTGTACTATTTCACAGTATTCTCTGTAAATGCCCACCACCTGTACTATTTAACTACCTAACATTTTCATTGATTGTTTTAAGTTTATCTTGAAAAAAAATGTATAATGCTTCCACAAATTCAGAGTCAGAATGACTGCCACAAATGAATTACCATAAAAATAAATAATTCTTTTTAAAAAATTCACATACCACCCAGAGTTCTGTCTCAGATACTCCCCATGGTACATATGTCACGTGTTGTGGAACTCAAATATGGGGAATCCCTGAAAGACTGGACAGGGATGAGTGGAGTTTGGAACATACGAGTGTAGTCAAAAAGCTATGGAACTGCACTGACTAAGCTTGTTGACTCTCCCGCTCAGCTTTATGATTTTAGGCCAGGCGTTTACCCTCTTAGGCCCAGTGTCCTAGTTTATAAATCGAGAGCTAATTATTCACCTATCAAAAAGTGGTTGTAGTGATCTTGGATCATGAAAGAAAACAGTCATAGAAGATAATTTTTAGGACATGAGGGAAATATTTAAATGGGCATATAATAGTTGTATTGTGGACAGTTGCTAAGGTTCTTGGAGATGTTAATGACACTATGGTTATATGGAAGGGTGTCTTTATTCTTAGGAGATTTCTGCTAAAGTATTTAATGATGAAATGTCATGAGGGTTGAAAATTATTTTCAAATGGTTCGGCACACACAGACACATAGACACTTAGATGTATACACACAAAGAGAAAGTCATTGCAGCAAAATGTCGATGATTGAAGCATCTGAGTTTAGAAGATACAGGTATTTATTATACTGTTCTTTCTGCTTTACTGTAGGTAAAACACGTCAAAATTAAGAGTTGAGAATTTTACTCTTAAAGAGGTTGGGTCTAAATAAAAAGAAATAGGTATGAGGGAGGGGGAGGGAAGCATCTATAAACTGCTAGCCCGGTACCTGGCATATAGTGCTTAGTACGTAATCATTCCCTTCCTGTCTCTTCCTCTCATAAATGCTTCCTGTTGGTCTTGGAAGGTAACAGAATCCAATAAGAGACTCCAGCCTCACAGCTGGGTTAAAGGCATAGCACACCCCAACCCAACAGCACGTTTGCTACAGCAACTGGATATTCCATGTCACTGACATGATTAAGGACAGTGTATTTCCAACCAGGACGTCCTAAGGGGATGGGTCATTGGACATGGAGATAATTTCTAGGAAGCGAGGAGACTGATGGTGGCTTTTTGTCTCAGACTCTTTGCCTTTCCTCTGTTCTTGGACTTCTGTTTTTTTCTTAGAAAACCCCACGCTTTTAAGAGACACAGAATCGAGTCTTTACTAGCCAGCTAATCACAGACTCCATGTTGCCGTATTGTGTGTAGCAGTAATAATTATTTTAAATAACAGGTATCTGCCTTGTGTTGTATGAGAAGAGATTTGGGCTCCTTCAGAAGAATGCAGGGGATGAAGCCCTGAACTTCATCATGGCCATCAAAACAGTAAGCACCCCTTTCCTGGCATTTTACAGATTGATCTTTGCAGAACTTCACGGTGTTCCCCAAAGAGCAGCATGCACGCACACATTATCTCAGCAGTTAAGTGTTCACTTTAATGTATATTACGTATTTTAGTGTATTTATGTGCATATATGCACATATCATTAAGAAGCATGTTAAATCCATATTTCTGTGTTTAGGCAAGGTTAAAATATTTAATAGGTATTTCAGTAAAAGTAGTCAGTTGATTAAAAATACATTTTAAAAAGAGCCTAAAAGTTTTCAGAATTCACACTTTTGAATACTTTAGGTGGTATGTGGATACAGTAGACACTATGAAATTAATTGGTTTGGGAATGACTGAAGTTTGGAAATTATTCGAAATTTAAGTGAATATGAAAGTTTGTTTTTCATTTTTCTTTTTTTTTTATGATTAGGTCATAAGATCAGATTTTTTTTATTGAACACATCCAGTGGAAAATTATCCCAAAGATTGCCTTCAATATTTCACTGGGAGTGGGGTGTGGGCATATTACTTCTGGGGCCACTACGGAGAGGGCTGGGGGTGCATGGGATGCTGGCCTTTCAAGAAGCAGAGGATGCCCTGGTTCAGAATGCTCCTCTCCAAAATGAAAGTTGGTTTTGAGAGAGAATTTAGAATGAAAAGCATTTGCGTATCTTTCAGATGATGAGCACATTTGGGAAGATGATGGTCACTCCAGTCGAACTGCACAAAAGCCTCAACACCAAGGTCTGGCAGGCCCACACGCTGGCCTGGGACACCATTTTCAAATCAGGTAAACGGGCTGCCCTTCACATCCGGTCGACTCCATCCCCGCAGCCCTGTGCGGGAGCTGCAGAGAGAAGGGCTGGAACGATCTTGGCCTAACCACCTCGCTCCTTCCACGGAGTTGCTCCTGATTCGTTCAGGCTTTGCAAACACATGCATTTGGGGATCACCCTGGCGTAGACAAATTCTGATAATAAAAGGCAAGAGGCAGCTTTGTATAGTCTTCTTTGGGAATGAAGACTGATTAAAAGCAAGAGCTTTGAAGTCAGAGACCGCTGGGTTCAAGCTGAGCTCTGTTACTGGTTATGGTAGTTTGGCCAAATACACTGTCATGCTTTCATCCTCAGTTGCCTTGTCTCTAACATGGGCTAACAATAATAATAATAATGGTATCTACCTCAGTGCAACTATACCTGTGTCTTATATAGGTAACATAGAAACCTGGCATATCACAATACATCAATGGATCAAAGCTATTTCTGCTACAGGTTGCAGGGAATATTTGGTACTCAGTATTGTTTTCACATATACTCATTTAATTCTCACAACAAACCTATAAGGGAGGTCTTTCTATTAGTCTCAGGTGAGGCACCTGAGACACGTGGACATCAAATAACTCTCACAAGATTGCATGCCAGGTGATGGCAAAGCCGGGCTTTGAAGTCAGGCAGAAGGGCTCCAGCGTTCAGACTTTAACTGCCGTTACCATATGTGATCATCATCATCCTTACCATTATCCACATTATAATTAGTCTGGTGGTTACTTGAATAATAGATTGAAGGGAGGGAGACACATGCCTAGAATTTACTTTATAAACATTAAGAAATTTTTACTGTTATTGTCAACATGCATGGGCACTGTACTTGGGCATGTGTGTGATATGTGTTGTGTGTGTTTGGTAATATCTGGGTCCAAGTTCTGATTCTGAAAGTGAACCCAAATCCCACTGCCTTCCATGTTGGTCTCTTCCAAGCTCTGAGCACTTGCTGCTCAAAAGTGACCTGGAGCTGGTTAGAAATCCAGACTCCCAGGCCCACCCAAACCCCTGATTCACAATGTGCATTTTAAGAAGATGCTCAGGTGATTTCTACGCACATTAAGGTTGCAAAGCCTTCCTCTGTGGGCCTTGATAAATCCTGGCCGACCTAACAAGAAGGCAGTATTAGTTTATGTTACAAATTCTCAGTGTGCCTGAAAAGACCCTTTAGAGATATCAAAAAGGACTCTGGTCTTAGGTTTCCTTTTGTCCTTTTTTTCCTCATCCTAATTTTCAACTGACGTCCTTTCTTTTCTCTCTTCCCCGACAGTCAAATCTTGCATCGACCACCGGCTAGAGAAGTATTCTCAACAGCCGAGCGCAGATTTCCTCTGTGACATTTACCACCGCAATCAGCTTTCAAAGAAAGAACTGTACGCCGCTGTCACGGAGCTCCAGCTGGGCGCCGTGGAAACGGTAAGGTGGGGACAGGTGTTACGTTGCTAAGTGAACAGTCTATACGATTCTTTCATGACAAATTTTAAATGGTGATGTAACTTCCTTTTTCCACCAGGATTAACTAAGCACCAGTTTAGCAAAAATGAAAAGTCTTACACTAGATGCCACTGGGGGCTTAGGTCACAGTCCTTTGTGCTCAGGCATAGGGTAGGAGGAGACTTCACCTGTCCCGGTGATGAAAATGCAAAGCAGGAACAGATCAGCGCCATGAAAAACACACAAGCTGCTGTGGGAATTCGGAAGCAGTAAAGTTCCCAGCCTTAACAGGACAGATAATCTAGATTTTTAAAAATCAGAGATAATATTGATTCATTGCTCATGTTACCCCAAAGTACCTAATTGTGGCTGAAAAAAAAAATTGAAATGCTTTTTCAAGCCAATAATCTTTTTGCTGCTTAAAATTGTAAACATAGTGAGTTTGGGAAAACTTGACTTTAATGTAAGTGAAACAGCTAATTTCGAATACCAAAATTGTGCGTCTGATGTGGTTGGTACCCCAAGTGATACCCAGCACAGCCAAACTCCACATGCCAACGCTAGCGTTCGAGTTCAGGTGGGTTTCACTGTCTGGGACCTTTTTCTGAGCTGCGATTGGAGTGACGCCTGCTCACGGCCCTCTCAGGGCAGCAGTTCGTGCACCTTAAACCCTCTAAGCAGAGTGTGGACAAGTTCATTTTTTTCCCCACGTTTCCTTCCTTCCATAGTATTTCTTGTCCGAAGGAAAAAAAGGAGTTTTTTACATCAGGGACTATAACAACTTCTCATTTCTCCTCGTGCTCCAGAAGGCTGTTAAAAGTGGGAATTCATTCAAATCAGCCCCTGATGTTTCCCTGTTGAATCACTGACCCCAAGAGGCTCCTTAGAGTGATAAAAGTAAAGCTTCACCCATTATTCTTTTCTTTCCAAATGGAACATGAGCCCTATGAGGGCAATGGCTTAGTTTTGACCACCACTGTATTCCCAGGATGTAGAACAGTACTTGGCAGAGGTGGTCAGTAAATACTTATTGAACAAATGAAAGAAATCAGGAACTATTGAGTGCCTACTATGTGCCAGGGACTGTGCCAGGTTCTTGAGAGACCACCATGAAGCAGAGACAAAGGCCCCCTCATCCTCATGAAACTTTCATGCTAGTGGGGAAGGCAGACAGTAGACATATAAACAAACAATGTGGTTATTCCAGATAGCGGTATGGGCCATGGAGGAATCCATCAGGATGATGGAATAGAGATCTCCAGGTATTGGAAACAGCACATACAAAGGCCCTGGGGCAGAAAGAGGGGTGGAGCTGGAGAACTAGCAAATGCGGTCAGAATGGGCCACATTAGCCGGGGCCTTGTAAACTTTGGTAAGGCATTAGGACTTATTTACACCTGTGATGAGAAGCTCTTGCAGCCTTTTAAGCAAGGGAGTCACCTGATCAATTTATATTTTGAAAAGTAGACTCTGGTTGGTGGGTGAAGACTGGACTTAGCAGAGGAAGAGTGGATGCAGAAGACCAGTTAATGAGATCGGTCTCTTCCCCGGAGGTCAAGCCAGGATAGTCTGTGCCCCTGAGGTTTCCCAAGCCACTTCCCCTCAATCAGCCCCTGGTGTTTCCCTAACAGGCCCAGACTGTCTTACATGGCTTTGGTGAAAGCTACAGTTATCTGCCTTTTGGAAACCCTGTTTGGTACTTGCGGTGAGGAACTCACTGATATGGTTAAATCGGTTTCTTTTTTAGTCCTGGCTATTCTGAAAGTCACATTTGGAAAATTAGAGAAATGTGAAAGTCTATCTAATTTGGTGGCTACACCCTCTTCCTGTTTTGTAAATTAGACTCTTATAATAATGCTGTCCACAGTTTATTTGCAGCTGAGGCTGCCAGTCCTCTGACACGAGGAAACCTGCCTTAGAGGCATCTTCTTCCAAAAATAATAAATAACCATTGGCTCCGAATGGTCTTGCACTTTGCTCCTTTGTGTGACTGGCACATAGCACTCAGCAACAGCGTCTTCGTGTCTGCGGAAGGTGGACACAAAGACCATTTTTAGGGAATATTTGGTTTAAATGAGCTAAGAAAGGCCTAAAAAACAAAAAATACGTATGACTACTAGTGGTGAATATTATGTAGCTAAAAGCTACACTGGCTGGTTCCGCCAACATTTTTTCTCTTCTTTTGCCTTTGGAAAGGAAATCAGGGATGCCACTTGAAAGGCCATGGGCTTTTGTCAGAAACTGTGGCCGGTTCCTTGAAATACTCAACTTGATGCTAGAATTTCTTATTTTGGTGTTGGCACCCTCCTAGGACGGCTCTTTGCATGTGGCTGAAACCCTGAATGCAGATAATGCCTTTGTATTTTTATGGTAACTTTTCAGAGTGTGGCCAAAAGAATTTTGAAATTCTAGAAATGCAGTTTCTTATGCATTTGCACTATAAAAAATTTTTTAATTCTCTCGTTAACAATATTCCAACGATCTCTGTTCCTGTCTCTTGACTCAATATTTACATCATTTACATCAATTTTTAATTAAATGGTTTTATTTTGAGATAACTGTAGATTCACGTGTGTTCTAAGAAAAAATAGGGAGGGATGCCTTGTATCCTTCACCAATTATCCCCCACTGGTGACATCCTGCGTTGTAAGAAAACATCGTCACGACCTGGGAACTAGCATTGCTGTCACCCACCCATCTTACTCTCATTTCACCAGTGTTACATGCATTCATTTGCGTTCAAACGATTATTGTATCAAACCATGTATTTTAAATGTCCTGATGTAGCTGATCACTTAAAAGATTCTCTTTTGGTTCCCTCGGTAAATAAATTATCCTTGACGGATACATTTTGTAAAATAAATCTGACCTTTTGTATGTTGGATTTGTTTAAGGCACAGCACATACGGACGTGTGAGAGAGCAGTCACTAATGTATTTGCAGAGCTGGGTGGTTGGCATCACCTTTTGCTCAGCTGATAGCGGTTTAAGGCAGTTTATTTGCAAAAACTCAACTTTGTCTCCATTTGGCTTTCAGACAGCAAACAGCTTAATGTGGATTCTCTACAATTTATCCCGTAATCCCCAAGTGCAACAAAAGCTGCTTGAGGAAATTCGAAGTGTTTTGCCTGAGACTCAGATGCCACGGGCAGAGGATTTGAAGAATATGCCATATTTAAAAGCCTGTCTGAAAGAATCTATGAGGTAAAAACATATGTCTGGCCCAATATGAATTCTCTTAAATAGATAGCAAAGTCTGCCCCACTCGTAGACAGCTCCCCAGTTAATTATAAACATTTATCAAGCTGCAAAGAAAGAGCATTGGGGCTATATTCTTTTTCTATTACTCATTTTCTAAATCATTTGGGAAAATCCTATTAAATCTTAGAAACTCAATGTCCTCCCCTTTAAATCAATAAGACTAGTCTTCTAATAAATGCTACGAGCACTGATTAAGAGCAGGGCATGATCGAAGACTAGGAGATGAAAGTTCTGCAAGAGAACCATAGTCTTATATAATAGGACATAGAAACACCTTTGTTGTTGAGCCTCTGGAATAAAATGCTCTTAGAAAATTCTTTTTGCACTCTTTCTGGAAAATGAAACGTGTTAGGATTAGAAGAAAACGGTGTTAACTTCGCAAAGGGTAGACAGGAGAAACATAGCTCGGACATTCAAGGTTCAAGGTGAAGCTGTTAACAGCTGCTAACCAGCCTTGTCCTGGGGGTTTAACTAACACAATAAGGAACAAGAGACATAAATATCAGGAAGAAAGAGACAGAACTCCTTTAGGAAGAGCTGTGATCGTGTTCCCTTTTTGAGTGTGAATTTTGCAGCACTTATTTATCTAACCCAGCCTGCACTCCCATGGACACTTCAGACAGAACTTGGTCTGTGCCCACTTTACATCTCTGGTTTTGTTTATTCAGGCTCACCCCTAGCGTACCATTCACAACTCGGACTCTGGACAAGGCAACGGTTCTGGGTGAATATGCTTTACCCAAAGGGGTAAGTAAAATTTGTATATTTTATACCTTATAACACTTTGAAAGATCATCTTTCCAAATATTCATCCGATCTCCCTAAACTGTTTACCAGAACATTGATTTTGGAAATGCATACATGGTAGTACATAGTTGACATATTGCATAGTATTAGATATCATGGCTATGAAGACAGAAACCTGGATCCAGTTTCACCTTTATCTGTGTACTCTTAAGTGAGTTAACATAACTTCTGTGAGCCTCAGCTTCCTCCTCTGTAAAATGGGGTCAATAGTAGACTCTCCCACATGGGGTTGTTGTGAGAATGTGATGCAAGATTTTAAAGTTCCCTACCTATTTATTACTCAGCACATTTTAACCACTCGATGCATGTTACGGGGGGTTTATTTTTACATTTGTAAGGCAATCACTTTTGTAAATTTTGCAATTCACATGTTCTCTTTTGGTTGTTTTAAATGCTCTGTATTTCTGTGTATGTTTAGACAGTGCTGATGCTAAATACCAAGGTATTGGGGTCCAATGAAGACAATTTTGAAGATGCAAGTCAGTTTAGACCCGAACGTTGGCTTCAGGAAAAGAAAAAGATTAACCCTTTCGCGCACCTTCCATTTGGCATCGGGAAAAGAATGTGCATTGGTCGCCGGTTAGCAGAGCTCCAGCTCCATTTGGCTCTCTGTTGGGTAAAACCCTTACTGGATTCTGCAGTTGTGTTCTGTGTTGTTTTACAAGGGAGGAGAAGAGGGGAGTAATTCTGCCTTTTTGTGCATGTGTGTTCCAGATCGTCCGCAAATACGACATCGTGGCCACAGACAACGAGCCCGTCGAGATGCTGCACTTGGGCATCCTGATGCCCAGCCGGGAGCTCCCCATCGCACTCCGCCAGCGCTGAGCCTCCGCAGGTGAGCACGGGGGCGTTCCTTACCCTGTGCAAGGTGCCGTGAACGACCAGGTACCCTGAGTGAGCCGAACTCCGAAGTCAGCCAGACTAGGGTTCGAGTCTCCGCTCACCTCTCACTCCCTGGGTGACCTTGAGCAGTTACCTAACCTCTCTGCCTCCTTTTTGGTTTTTTTTTTTTCATTTGTAAAATGAGGACCAAAAGAGTATCCATCACAGAAGATTGAAATGAGTAACAAATACTCTGTCCAGAGCCTTGCTTCAATTAAGTGTTCAGTAGGTGCTAGCTTCTGTTAATGGTTTTTGACTGTGAATAACAGGAGTTGACAAACTTTTTCTTTAAGGGGCAAGTATTTTGGGTCTTGTGGGCCACAGGGTCTCTGTCACATGTGCTTAATGCTGCCTTATAGCATCAAAGCAGCCACAGACAATTTGTAAATGAACGGGTGGGGTATCGTGTTACCTTTCTGTTGCTGCCATAACTAATTATTAAAACTTAATGGGTTGAACAACCCAAATTTGTCATCTTAACAGTCCCATAGGTCAGATGTCTGACACCGGTCTTCCCAGGCTAAAATTAAAACATTGGCAGGGCTAACATTCCTTTCTGGAGGCTCCAGGGAAGAATCTATTCCCTAATTTGCTAACCTAGGTTGTTGGCAGAATTTGTTTAATAGTTCTTTATGGTTGTAGGAGTGAGGTCCTTATTTTATTCCTGCTATCAGCTGAAGGCCATTCCCAGCTTTTAGAGCTTGCCCACGGGCCTTGGTTTATGGCACCAGCTCAAAGCAGCAACAATGGTTGAGTCTCTCTTGTGCTTTGAATCTCTCCTCTTTCTTCTGTCTCATCTCTCTGACAAGCTATTATCCAGGATAACCTCCCCATCTCAAGGTCCATAACATTAATCACGTCTGCAAAGCCCCTTTGTCCATGTAAGGGAACATAGTCACGGGTTCCAGGGTTGGAGCATTGACATATATGAAGGGCCATCATTCTGCCTATGAAAGCTGTTTGCTAATACTAATACAAACTTTATAAAAACAAGTGGTGGGCTGTATTTGACCCTAGGGTCTTGGTTTACGGTATGTAATATGTAGCAACATGTAACAATGTCAATGTACATATTTATCAGCCTGTATTAGGTACAATGGAAGATTTTTTCTGTAGTGTGCTGGTCAAGACCTTTTTTGACAATAGAGGATTTCTCATGTCCCCCTCACAACTTTTGTCATATTAATATACTGACTACTATTTATTACTACTGAATTATTTTCTTTAAATTAACACAGGCCTAACAGTATTCTTTAGCCTTGTACTGAGCAATAATTTCTTGAATGAAATGAACAGTTTGCAATTCTAGTTTTCTCCTAATACACATTGAAATAAATTCAAAGCTATTGAAGTGATCAAGTTTAGCCTAAGAAACTTCTATTATCAGCTGAAGTGGAAATATGACATTTGCAATGCACGGCCTTCTAGAATGATGTCAGGATTTAAACCCAGCCTTAATCATTCTGCCCTTTTATTAGCACCTAGAATTTTCTGAGAACTAGTTGCCATTTGCCAACTGCAAGTTTAAGAGGCATTTGCTGAAAGGTGGACTATTTAGAGAAACATGTAGTTACAGATGAAATTTCTGAATCAGGCCCAAATGAATACTTTATTATTCCTCCCCAGGTACCTGGTGCCACTAGGAAATTTGTCAAATTCTGAGTATTTCAACCAACAGAGTTGAATCAAGTAGATGATGAAAGAATCCAAACGTAATTGTGAGACCCTGGCCTTATGCATGTTTATTGCTACAGACCACACCTTTGGCAAGAGCCCAAGGCAATTTTAGTTTTAGCATTTATTTTTTGCTAATAATACTTCTTACTTAAATACACTTTTTGATATATAATTGGGGTGCACTTTATTTTTCAGATTTTTTTTTTTCCACCAAGACCAAGAGCAGCAATTTTTACTCTCCTACAAGAATGGTGCGTCTGGCTTCTGCATTATTGGAAAGCAAACTTCAAAAACTACAGCATACAACAGCGTATAAAGAACATCTGGGCCCAGGTGTTTGCATTCTTTCTTGGGTACCATTGTTCCGGAAGCTGTACTGTCTGTCTAAATGATGATATTTGTGAAGATCTTATCCAACTCAGGGAAGCAGATTGAGTGTTGGAATGCAAAGCACTCTGCAGGCTACACTGCTAGTTTACACTTCACCATTGTTGACACCACCTTCACTCGCATAGACTTGCCCATAAACCCGCTTTTTCTTGCACCTTTCATGACACGAAAGAGAGGCTGGGCACTTGTCAGTTAATCGGGTAAACATTTCCTAAACGTTTCAGCTCCTGCTCTACCAAATTCACTCTTTGAGTCTCTCATTCTCAAGAATAAGTTTACATTTCCCAATAAAAGGCCTAATATGTCTAATTGTCTAGGGCTGGGAGTAACACTGACAATATCCATTTATTGTAACTCTGTTTAATGGACTACTTGGGAAAATGCCTGCTTAATAATGTAAGCAAGTCTAAACAATGGTTGAAGTTATCAAGACCCCATGAAATTGCATTTTCACTGCATTGAAATGGAAACAATATTAGGAAATTAGAGCATACCTCTATTTTAAATAGGGCTTTCATGAAGTAGGAACCTCTTATATTAGAATACCTTAATGATTCACTGTGGCATCATTTTGTCAAAGGACTCTGAAATTCTTTATTTCGTTGATGCATTTCCTCTGCGGCATTGGGATGAGAATGAATGAACAGTTTTTAAATTGCATGTGTGTGTGTGCCGGCACAGGCACACACGCATGTGCATGTGTGTGTTCTATGGCAATTTGCTTCAGTCATTTTCTTTAATATATATGGTACCTGATTTAGGATCTGTGGTGCAGGACAATGGTACGAAGTTCAGTCACAGCTTAAAAATATTCAGCATGACTTTAAGAAAATGACTTCCTATGTTTTAATTGTCCCAGCTATTGCATAGGTAAATAATAAAGCAGGGGTCCCCACCTTTCTGGCACCAGGGACGAGTTTCATAGAAGACAATTTTTCCATGGGCAGTGGGGGGAGGGTGGTTTCAGGATGATTCAAGCGTATTACACGTATTGTGCAAACCTCTCTGCTAACGATAATCTGTATTTGCAGCCGCTTCCCGGTGCTAGCATCACCGCCTCAGCCCCACCTCAGGTCATCAGGCATTAGGTTCTCATAAGGAGCCTGCAACCCAGACCCTTATGCGCAGTTTACAGTAGGGTTCATGCTCCTGCGAGAATCTAGTGCCCCTGCTGAGGCAGAGCTCATGTGATGATTCAGTGATGGGAGCGGCTGTGAATACAGATGAAGTTTCTCCGCTCACCTCCTCCTACTGGGCGGCCTGTTCTCCAGTCCGCGGCCCAGGGACTGAGGACTACAGTAGTAAATCATGCAAATGTCAGAGATTAATTATGTAACATTTGCTATGTGATTTGATTGGAAAATATGACTTCATAAATGCATAGAGAGTTACACAATACTTGTAAAACTTGAAAATTGTGTTTACATATGGTTTATTTTTGCATATTTTTACTATCACTTTTCCTAAAAGCCTATGTATATTTCTGTATATTTGATAAAGATTTCCCTTTTTAGGTTATATTTTTAGAATGTTTCATGAGTATGCATTTATATCTTTATATTTTAATAGATATGTACATATCACTAAAATAGTTATATACTTTCTCTCTGCTGTGAAATTTTTAGAACTATAAATTCATGTGTGTTGTCAGATTTCATCTGTATATCTTAAGAATTCTATGAAAGAATAAAGTTTTTAAATTTTTAAATACTTGAGAGATTTTTCCTCTTCATTGCAATTGTTACAACAAATAAAAAGTCTAAACTTTGGCTTACTAGTAGAAATTTTTCTCATGTGGCCATTTTACAAGCCCTGTATCACGAAATCTACCCTTATGTAAGTACAGGCTTCAAAAACAATTTTACCAAAAGATGATTATTGGAATAGGAAAATAACTTTCCATTTTTTGGCTGCTTAAATATTTTTCAAGTCCATTTACTTCTGTCTCCACCCTCTGCCCCCAC
Organism: Mirza zaza; assembly: GCA_008750895.1. NCBI lineage: Eukaryota > Metazoa > Chordata > Mammalia > Primates > Cheirogaleidae > Mirza > Mirza zaza. The sequence goes on from VSMD01070197.1 coordinate 30,656, forward strand.
CTTCAGGCTGGTTGTGGCACTAACCTCTCCCACCTGCCTGGCTGCAGGGACTCCCAGCTCATCTCCAGGAATTCTCCCCTCCATTCTTTGCTCACTCGCCTTACTGGTCTTTTCAAAACCCGAACCGGATCATGTCTCATACCTGCTCCTGTGGCTTCCCGTTGCTCTTACGTGAAGACCCGATTCCGTGAGCTGCACATTCCATGTCCTTATGCCCCCACACACCCTCAGGCCTCAGCCCCTGTCATCCACCCCTGAAGGCCTCTGGACTCCGGCCACAGTGGCTCCTGCCAGGTTTCTCTGTTCCTTAAACACTGTCCTCCCTAGAGGGCTCGCACCTGTGGCCTTTCCTCCTGGCGTGCTCTTTCTCTGCTTGTTATTCTACTCCCAGGCACCATTCAGCCCAGCTCTGGCTCCAGCGGGGGGTCTTCCTTGGTGACTTAGATCCCACAGGGGCCTGACCCTGGGAGCAGAACTCACTGAAGTTGAGATTCCGCGTAGGGCAGCAGGATATGTGGAGGGAAAGGAGCCGAGGAAGTGTGCGATTCCCGGTGATGTTCCAGCCTTGGCCTGATCCCCGGGCAGCCCCTGAAGTGTAGGGGCAGCTCTGTTCCTTCTCCTCATGGCCAGGGAGTGAGGCTTCCACATGCCTGCAATTCAGGCTGCACCGTGGGGATAAAAATGCCCATGTACCCCTAGCTCTTGGTGTGCCCAGGCAAAATGGCTCTAGCAGCCCGAGGGTCATCTTGGCAGAAGGCTGCAGGTGCCAGCCATTAGGAACAGAGCATGCAGGAGCCGGGGGAGGGTGCACAGCTGTGCAAAGGGGTGCGAAGGGCTCAGAGGGGAGCGAGGGCCAGGTTCACTGCCCCCAACCTCCCTGAGCAGGTTGCCCAGAGCCGATACTGACATTGCCATAGCTGTGATCATGATGACAATAAAAGCTAATATTTATTGATCGCTCTGCCTGCCCCACTCTTCTGAGCACTCACTACGTATGAATTCACGAGTCTTTACCACTGCTGTGTACTATAGATATGATACTCCTTCCCATTTTACACCTGAGGGAAACCGAGGCACAAAGAAGGCCATTTATCTGCTTAGAATCTCCAACTAGAAGGCAGAGGAGCCAGGATGCCAGCGGAGACAGACTGGCTGCAGGCCCAGTCAGCTGCACACCATGTACCTCTCCTTCGTAACTCACCACGAGAGCGAGTTTACAAGCATTTGTGTATTTGCCATTCCCCTTCTTCCCTCCCTCCACGATAGGATACAGGTGCTCTGAGAGCAGGGCCATGTGCATTTTGGTTTGCCCCTGCACCGATGATGCTTGGCTTGTAGATCATAGTAGGCACTCACTCATCAGAGAATGTCCTTACTTTCTGGAACAGTAAGATATTCCAGGCTGGTCTTATACTCTACCTGCCCCAGCCCTGGACTCATTTATTTGTTCAAGAAGTCCTAGTTTGTATCAGTAGAGAACAGGGATGAGAGAACAAGGTTGGCTCTAGGTTTGCTTATCGCTACAGGGTTGTTACTGCTTCTAGACGTGCTCAGCATTCAGAGCGGGGAAACGTGTGTGTGCACGAGCACACGCGCGTGCACGCACACATGCGTGAGGCCCGGTGAGGGGTGGGAAAGAAGACCAAAGCAAAAGCTGTAAAATGCAAACACTCGAAGCATCTGGGTGAAGAGTATACGGGAATTCTTCTACAGTTCTTGCAACTTTTCTGAACTTATGTCAGTCAGTTAAAAACACAGAGGCAGCTTCGCAAGGCATTTCAGAACTGAGCACTGGAGGCAGGTAGATCTGGTTGAAACCCCAGCTGCCCCACGGCCTGACACTCGGGAGGTGACTTTGACCCTCTGTGCTTAAATTTTCTCATCTATAAAACAGGGATAATAATCACAATGCACTTCATGGAGTTGTTGAGAGAGTCAATTGAAACAACACGTTAAAACTCTTAGAAGCTTCATAGCACATTCTGAGTCCTCAATAAATACCAGATGGTTAAAAAGGCACCAACATTCCATAGCTTTGAGAGGAGAGCCACCAATTCAGGCTTCCGGCTTTGGTGGAAAGACAGGAGGTCAGGTCTGCATGGCCCATGGGCCAGCTGGAGCTGCTCCCCGCCCGGGCAGGGCCTGTGCCTTGGCCCCTACACCCTGCCCCAGCCTTCAGCGTTTATATTACCTGCCACACCTCACTTCCCACCTCCGCTTTGCACCGCCTAGAAATGGACTGAATCTCGCCTTTGGTCTTTAGGGAATCTTATTACATTTTACTAACAAACTTGATTAGAGCAACGAACATCTACTGGGCATGTCCAAGGCCCTTTTCAGCAACTCGCCTCAACTATTGCTCACACAGCCTTGGTGCCAAAGAGCTGGGAGCCTTCTTATTTTTTTAATAAGTGCAGAGAAGTTGAATATCTCGCTCAGGGAAACACAGCAAGCAGAAAATTTGGACTGAAACCCCGGCCCCTGTGACTTCACAGCCCTTGCTCGGTTCCCTACACTTTGTGGCACTCCAAGAACCTAAGTGGGTCAGTAAATGAATCTATCAGAATGTATTTAGGATAAGCCTGTTGAACCACTTTGGTTGAAAGCCAAGTTTCCATTTATGATTCAGCCCAATTTGTTGAGCTTTTTCTAATCTCCCGGATTGGACATTGACCCAAATGACATAATCACTTATTGCTTCTCTGTGATTGTCCTGTCCTGCAGAACCTCTTTTACCAGCAGTAAGATATTTGCAGAACTCTTAATCATCGGGATGCCTTGCACCCGGGCCTTCCACGCAGCATCAACCCCCAAGCACCAATGCTTTGGAATTAACTAGAAGATTTGTGCAGAGGCAAGATCTCCCTCCCAAATTTGTTGTGCCTTTGTAAAAATGAGTATGCGCGATACCTTTTACACACATTGAGTGGAAAGGTGAAGTGATGGAGATGTCCCAGATTGTGGGAGAAAAGAGACCAGGGAGACAAAATTCGTAGGAAGCCAAGAGTTGATGACACATACTTGAAAAAATAAACACTTTGCTTTTGCATTTGCATTTGTTTTCTTTTTAATAAATTCATTTACCCTTTCAGTTCACTTATTGTTAAGGAACTTCTTTAGTTATAATTTGTCCATGTCTCTTTACACCAGGTGAAATCTTATCAGAGGCCGGTAGATGTCCCCTGGATTGTGTCAACACCAATTGATTGGTGACAGCTGCCTGGAACACACTGTTGAGACCCATTCTAAAGTTGAGTGTAGACATAGCAGGAAAAGAGGGTCATGACCCGCCAGCAGTGCTGGAAGAGATGCAGAGCCTATGTTTTACATTTGCCCATTCGATTCATAATATATTCTGGATACCCAAACTTATAAATATGTAAAGAAAATAACTTACATGTATTAAGCACTAACTCTGTGTTTGGCCCTGTAGTAAGGGTATTACATTGACTTTTTTCAGCATTTTATTCAGGATGCCTCTATATCAATCACAAGTAATTTATACAGGACTTTTGAGGTACACAGACAAATAACTTTCATTACTGGTAATGTGTATGTTTACAATTATCTTCTGGTAATATTAGGTTTTTTTTTTTTAATTTCTTGTGCTGTTAAATTTACTTCATAAATTGAAGTTTTAAAAGAATAATAAGCAAATGATATTTCATGAGACATACAAATTGCCAAAAATCAAGAAATGGCAAAAGACTGGCTGCAAATTAGGAATTGGTGGAATTTAACAGCCCCATGATGAGGGCATGAGTGGACTCTCCGTTCTACAGATGAGAGAGCTGAGGCCTGAAGATTACAATGTGTTTAAGGTTCGCAGGTGACATGGGCCAGGAATTGCACCCAGGATGCCTGGCTGTGGACATCAGACACTACCTTCTGTTGGTCACATCTTTGCGTAGACCCCTCTCCTTGAGCGTGGGCAGGGCTTGTGGCTTGAGTCTAATAGAATGTGTCAAAGGTAATGGGAAGTCACTCCGTGATTATGGTGTAGAAATTGCAACATCCGTCTGGCTTTGAAGATGCAAGCGGCTGCGTTGAAAAGATGGCATGGCAGGGAACAGACGGCAGCCTCCCATGGAAAAGGGAAGTCTGAAATAAGAATCCTGAAGGTCCTGAATCAACAACCATCACTAACAGCACCAGGCATTAATGTATCCACCAAATAAATAAATATCCTCCAAGCCCTTCCTTCTTGATAGGCTTCTCATACTTGTTAAACAACAAAGGAATTCTGTTCTCATATTACGAGAGTTGTTTCTTCCTCCCTCCTAAAACTCTCTGTTCTTCACAAAAGGGGACAAGCTCATTCCACCTTTTTTGCTGGGCTTTATTTGTACTTCTTTAGTATCTAATATTGTAGGAAATTTTCTGAGATCATTGGTCTCAAATACTCTTAGTATTTTCAATTCCAGGGCCATTTTGACTGTAGGATAACTCCATATATGAATTGTCTCACTTCTCATAGAAAATGAAAATAGGGAATAAAACGTGAATGGGAATGAACAAAGAGGCACTGGTGTTTTGGAGACATCACTGAAGTGGTTTTGAGTTTTCATTAAATGACAGAAGCAGATTATTCGTTCAAATGAACAACTAAAGTCAAAAATGGAGGCTGCAAAGGTTAGCTCCTGGTTGCCTTCTAAGGGAACAGTGTTAGCTAGATCAGAAATATGGAAACAGTCAAATAAAACAGATACATGTAGCCACAATGTTCTGAATGAGAGATTCCTGACACTAATTCCATCTTTTTTTCTTTTTTTTTTAAGAGCTTCTGGAAAAAGAAGCTGAGTCTGACTTTGGACAACCATGAAGTCAATTTGCCAATTCTTTGCAAGGTTCACTAGCAAGTGACCTGGAAAAGAATTTATATTAAGACTTTAAAAGTGTACAAGTTCCGGAAGAGGTTAAAATAGTTAACTCATCAACTAAACCAAATGAACTTGGGATAAGCTTGTCTAGCATGTTCCTTGTTTGGGATCAGAAAAAAAAATTGGAAAACAACTTCATTTTCTGAAGAGAGGACAATTAAATTGTAAAGGTCAATATCAAACCTCTTAGATAATGAATGACTATGGCAATTATTCATATTTTGGAAGATCTCATGAAATCACATTTTAACCCTAAATTTCTAGATGACTTTGATCGAGAAATCTTGGGAGCTTGCAAAGTCACACTGATCTAAATTGAACTGCGTAACTTGCCTTCCTTTCCTGTTTTTGAAAGTTCTTTGATTATCTGGTACCTTAGAATTAGTCATAAAACTTACCTGTAAAACTATACTGGCATGAACAGGACTGGCTACATAATTTGCAGGGCCCAGTACAAGATGCAAATGAAAGGCTTCTTATTAAATATATCTGTATGTATAAAAAATTTTAAGATAGTGTTAGCAAAGCATTAAACCCAGAGCAGGGTCCTTCTAAGCATGGGGGCCCCCAAGTGACCACCCAGGTAGGTGCCATGCCCACTGAGCCAGCCCTGGCATGCGTGGGCATGCAGATGTTGCACCCCACTTTCATTTCTTTATGGTTACCAATTTATTCAGAATTTCTTTCTTTGGGGGTCAGCTTAAGTCATTTACTTTTTTTCTAGAAAATTGCCAATCTCAGATTTATAAACCTAATGGCACATAGTTGCTCAGGGTATTCTCTGATGACTTTTAAAATATCTACTATAATTGTAGAGGTTTTTGTTTCACCCGTAGTATTACTTTTATGTTCTCTGTATCTCAACAAACACCTATGTTTTTAGTCCTTTCAAAGAACAAAGCTTTGGTTTTCCTCCTTTCATTTCATTAATTGATGCTTTCATTTCTATTATTTCTTTACTTTTTTTTGTTTATCCTTCTTTATTCCTTGACTTCTATGGTCTTAGAAATTAAAAATAGGGCTTACATATCTTTCTCTTCAAAAATTATTAGTTTAAAAAACGTCGTTTTAGTTCCCAAATTTCGGGTGCAAATCATGCGAATTAGGAAGGAGCAAAACCTGCTGATGACGGAAGACGTTAGCAACCATGACATCAATCCCAGCCACAGCTGTTCCTATCGAACTGTCCTCAACACGTGGCCACAGCTTCCAAATTCATGCAGACTCCTTTCAGCTGACAGATGCCATTAGCCTCTCAACTGCTCACACAACACATGAATATTGCTTAGGTGCAAAATTTCCCCTTTTAAATATAAACAAAAAAATAAATTTTAAAAAGCAACCCTTTTAAAATGCTTAATAAGAGCCACTGAATTCACAGCTGTAAGTGCGGAACTTTCAATAAAATTTCATTTACAAAAACAGGTGGCCGGCCACCGTTTGTCAATTTGATTTTTTTAAAATATTGCATAAAAATATTTATCTTGACTAATGAGTTTTTTGGCACTCTCCTGAAGTTTGCACCCAGAGTGAGTGCCTCACTGGCTCTGGTGAGACACACAGTTGCACAGGAAGCTGGGTGAAGGAAGCCGGGAAATCACTAAGTGACTTCGGCCCAGCCCTGGCTTGTAACTTACGTGATGCTAATTCCAACTTCAGCAAAATGTCACAAGAGCATAAATTGTGGGCTTTAGGATCCAAACCTTTGAATAGCAAAGATGTGAACTAGAAAAATATAATTATTTTTATTTGGAAAAAAAAACTCACCTCATAACAATAACGTTTATTTATTCAATAAGCATTTATACAGCACTTATCATAAGTCATTCATTACGCTAAGCACATTACATTGTTATCTCTTGTAATTCCCACAACAACCTTATCAAACAGGTGCTATTGTTATCCCCACGATTTTTAAAGAGGACATTTAGAGATGGTAGCTGGCTAAAAAGTGGCAGATCTGGGCTTAAAATCCAAGTCTTCCTTGGGCTGATGCTCTCAACGGGTACCCACTCAAATGGCTTATATCTGTATTAACTGAGCAAGATGCTTTATTCTCCAAGTCACAAAATGAAACAAGAATACCCTTGTTTCTTCACAAAATGAAACAAGAATACCCTTCCCCGTTCTTCTTTTACTCACTGGAATACAAGAAGATAAAATGAAGCCAGTTGGTATAGAAACAATGTAAACTACTAATATTAGTTATCGATTGCTGTGTAAGAAAATACTAAAACTTGATGGCTTAAAGGAATTTATTTTATATTATTTCTGAGAGCCAAGAATTTAGGGGTGGCTTAGCTGGGTATTTCTGTCTGAGCGTCCCTCATGAGGTTGCTGTCCAAATGTTGACTCGAGCTGCTTTCATCCGAAAGCTCGTCGGGGGCAGGAGAACACCAGCCATGACAGCTCACTCAGGGGGCAGACGAGCTGCTGACTGTTGGTCGGAAGCCTTAGTTCCTCGCCACGTGGGTCTCTCCATGAAGCTGCTTGAACATGTTCACAACACAGCTGACCTCCCAGTGAGAGTGAGTCAAGAAAGTCTAGCACCCCCTCTAGATCAGGGTGGCATTTAGTGGCAGTTGGGACCATATAATTAATTCCTCATTTTAGAGAAGCTGTCCTGTGCATTGTAGAATACTTAGCAGCATCCCTGGCCTCTACTCACTGGATGCTAACAGTGCCCTCTCTCCATTCTGACAACCAAAGATATCACCAGACATTGCCAAATGTCACCTGGGGAGTGATATCACTCCTGGTTAAGAGCCAATACTCTTGATCTCTCTCTCTTTCTCTAGAATTTTTCTCTATTGAGATGTTATTAAAATATACTGCAAAATTTCAAGTGTTAGATGCAAATTCCATTTATTAAAGTGGGAATTTTTTTAAAGGAGCATGTATTCATTCCACAAACATTTATTGTCTCTCTGGAGGCCTATATACACAATTTTAAAACTGCCTACATTGGCAGTTATGAACTTTTCAAGATATGTGGGAATGAGTTATTAATTGTTGGAGATTAAAATCTGCACTATGGATTAGCAATGGAACAAAGAATTGGCTTGCGAGACCAGATTGCGCCAACCAAATTATGAAGCATAGGAGCAAGTGAGTTAATTGTAACAAAAGGTGCAGTTTACAGAATGCATTCCGTTTACCCAATTCAGAAGGAATTTCACCTGTCTTGAAGCAAAGCTAGGGAATGTATAAATTTCCATGCCAGTGTTGAAATTGCTTTGAGGATCTATTCATTACTAAAGTATTTGCCTAGCAATACAAACAGTTCCCATGGATCTTGTATCAGCACTAAGAAAGCCTATTGAGAAAAATGACTTGTGGTCATGATATTACTGCTCAAACCATGTTGTCGGCAATTCAGTTGTAGACAATGGCTTTGGTAAACACACTTGTCTCAATAAGTTAATGCATTTTTATACATTATTAAACAACAAGGCAGCTTCTGATTAACGGAGTACCTGTGTTATGGGGAAAGAAAAAACTTCCCTGCCTACCACTCATGCAATACATTTGAATGTATAGATGGGAACCCCTCTAATTTCTAGAAATTTCTGACAACTTGTAGAAAGTTAAAGCACTAAGCTGAGTCATAAGAGCCAAACATTCGGTCTAGCTGTTCGTATAAATTTTGAACACGGCTCAGATAGTCTTGCTCTCGGCTACTTTGCCAGAACCTAGCCTAGTACCTGGTACATAGCAGGTGCTCAAAAATCTTTGCTGAAAAAAATGAATGATCTTGAAAAGTTCATTAGCCTCATTTCCTAGAAGACTCACAAGAAATGTAATTCTGGAGTGGATTTGAAATCCTGTTTTGTAGCCTCTACCATGTTCCAAATAATCTTTTAACACCTTTTGATATAAATACCTGAATCATCAGCTCACTCTTTGACGTCAAGAATTGGTTAGATTTTGCACTGTGCTTGAACTTAGATGCTCCTGTCAAGCTGCTGGCCCAATGCTTGACTTACAGCTCATGTGAGGATGAATGGGGAGCCTGCCAGATTTTACCAAACCAAACGGGAATTTTTCATCATAGGCCTGAGCATTTGGAATCCTGAATATGCATTACCAGGACTCATCAAGACTACCAAGTTCACTGTTCCTCCAGTCTAACTGGACTGTACACTGGACTTCCCAGAAGTGTTAGAATGTCACCAAACTCTATGAAATACTCAGAGGAGTAGCTGTGTTATACATTAATAATAAGAGAATTAATAGCAAGGGGAATGGTTGATAGTACATACTGAGAATTTTTATGCCATCCATGTGGCTAAATTTGTTATAAGCATTATCTCACTTTAATCTTGCTTCCAATCGTGAGCTGTGCCCTAGGTTTATCACCAGGGTTTTTTCAGACAAGGAGATAGAAGCTTAGAGAGGTTAAGAAATGTGCCACAGCCCACAGAGCTAGACCTGGTCTTTGAACCCAATGTTCTTCTTGACCCCAGAGCATATAGGCTCACAACCACTATGATTTATGTCCCCAAATGAGTATCTGAAAACAAACAACAGACATGAAAATAGTAGGCATCAAGTAAGTTATGTTCACAGCTAAAAGGTATGGAAAGAAAAGTTGCCTCAATTTACTCATACAAATGAGACTATGATAAATGAGACCCTGCCTCCTGACCTTTGCATGGTTCCATGGTGCTGTGGTCTGAATGTTGGTATTCCCCCAAAATTCATATGTTGGAACCTAGTACCCAATATGATAGTATTAAGAGGTGTGGCCCTTGAAAAGTGACTAAGGTAGGAAGGATCCCCCCTTATAAAAGAAGCTCGAGGGAACTTCCTGACCCCTCCACCACGGGAGGACACAACAAGAAAACGCATTACTGAAGCAAGGAATGTGCCCTTACCAGACATGGATCTGTTGATGCCTTAATCCTGGACTTTCCAGTGTCCAAAACTATAAACAACACATACTAACCTACCACTCAAAGAAAGGAAGAGACCTAGGGACAGAAACCACAAGGCTGTATTGAACTTCCCTGTTGAGTTTTTTTTTTTTTTTCCAAAGTATGTAAGTCAAGGATCTCTAAGCATACCAATGAGATATTGTCTCCCGCATGTTTGGTTCATGGCCCAGCTGCAAAAACCCCCTGATTTCAATTACAGCCCAGGAATCACCGTTCCCAACAAGGGTTGTAATAAAAATTACTGGGTGAACTCATCAGGAACTTTGTATACAGCAAAAAAAAAAAAACAAAGTCAAAACAAGGAAAACAACGTCCTCCCGTATATGGGGCCAAAACTCCTTCCTATGAACCCTTTATCACAAGATTTATTACCTACTTTCTCATCAGCCACGCCCTCCACTGACACTGGATTTGAACTCTGGGATTCACAGAGTCATGCATTTGGGAATAGTTTTTTGTTTGTTTGTTTGTTTATGCTACTCATTTTGAGGAAGACTACGAAAAACAACCCAATTAAAAAAAAAAAAAAAAAAAACACCAATTGGCCAACAGTAAGTGGTAGAGACATTGGAGGAAAAATGTGAAGGGATGGAAAGTAACTACTTTGAGAAATGATTCCATAAAAACCAAATCCAATATGTTGCTGGGTTGGAGATTTTTATGTGTCAGACAGAATAAGCATCTAAAGGCTTAAAAAGATTCTAACTTGACAGTAATAATATTCCTCTTGAAAAGGACTAATGATACACTGCTACACACAGGAAGCTTTGAGGCCGACTTTCTAAAACCAGTTGTCATCTGCAATGGACAGGGAGATGGTTGGGTAATGTCACGGTGTCTTGCGCTATTTCTCAGACAAAAACTGGGGTAATTACAGAATATTTTGGTGGGTGTCCTCAAGCAAGGAATGGGCTGCATACTCAGCCGGCTCCTCCAAGGAAGGCCTACAACATCATTCCTGGTTTCCAGAACACCAAGACTCCTTTTTGCCTTTCCTTCTCCCTGTGCACCTGGGCCAACTCTGTAATTCTGTGTGGGGAGAGGAATTCATTCTTGACCTGGCGATGGTAAGTTCACGAGGCGAAATGTGCCAGATGAGCATCCCTGCATTGTCTCATTCTCCTTAGCTGCTGGCTGTGCAAACCACCAGGGATGACGCAGGCCTGACCAAAACGCACCTCAGAGCATCATGTCCACGACCTTCCGCTAGGCTGCTTCCAGTGGGGGACCAGTTTAATGACATGTTTCCCTTCCTTTCTTTTCTGAGTGTTTTTCTTTGACTCTCAGACACATGCTGGCAATAATTAAAACACATATGTCAATATTTTCTGGGGCAGAGAAGTTAAAAGGTGCCAGTTTGAACTCGAGTCTCTCCTGTATGTCCCTCCTTCAAATGTCACAATCTTTCCCAAATCCCATGCTGCTGAAGACATTACCAAGATACATTTTCACATTTGTAAAAATAAAAGGTGACCTATTTCCTCAAAGTAAAGATGTCCAGGCCGAGAATAGTAGTCTGACACATCTTACTAACCATTTAGAATATATTAAACACACACACACACACACACACACATATTCTCTTTTCTCTTGATCCAAATTTCTGGACTGCTTATTTATTAAGAAGAAAATAACCAAATAACCAAAACCACAAAGAGCATAATGCACTAAAAATAATTAAAGCATCAAACTGACATGAATCTAAACAGCTTTATATATTCAGAAAACTGGTACTTAGAAAGGAAGTGCAACCACCCTGTGAAGCAGGTACTTTCATTATCCTCATTTTATAGATGAAGAAACCAAGGCACAGACAGAAATGACCTACCTGAAACTGTAAGTAAGTGACAAGCTGGGGCTCAGACCGCGGCAGTTGAACTCCAAAGCTACACCCATACTGACTGTGTTATAATGCATTACCCCAGAAAAGTGGTACATAAAATAATTCATTGAGTACCTACTATGTGCCTCTCACTGTGCTTAACTCAGGGGCTGTAGTGAAGCACATGCTCCTCTCAGTTCAAAATTTCCCTTTTGGGATCTCAGTGCACACACTGGATCTCCTTCTCGTGTCTCCTGTGGTCTTCAGGACGTGGGAGGTGATATCCCTCCCTTCATAAGCCCCAAATAGCGTAGGATCCAATGAACCAGTTACAGAATGGAACCACCTAATTTTATCAAGTGCATAAAGTCAAGTATATAAACTTTAGAAATCTTGAGAATTGGTTAGCCTTAGAAGAATCTCAGGGATAAGTTCTTTTATTAATGAAGCCATAAAATGTATACTCCCTTAAGTGTTACTCATCTTAGCTATGTTAGAACTGTTTGAATTAGGACCCGACTTTCACAGGGCCTATAACAATGGTTGAGACCTGGAAAAAATTAGTTTCTAATGTATGAAAAGGAAACATGAAAATCACATGTAATAGATGTCTAACTAAATATCTACAAAGCATAAAAGTATGCCCTTAATCAACTATTAATCAAATTAGTTCATACATATATACGTGTGTGTGCATGTATTTATGTGTATATGTAAATATGATTTAGTGGTGATGTCGCTGAAATTAAGTCTGCTGCGGTATGTGATGGAACATTCCAGATACAAGAGGAACCTGAGTTTGAAGAAAAAAAATTTGTGAAAAATAGTGAGGAAGTCTAAAATTAAACTGTATGTTGGATTAGGCATCTGAAATGCAACCCAAAGCAATTCTTTTATCTTTGCTCTTCAGAAAGAAGAGCAAAGATAAAATAATTCATCTGATTTTTTATTTTTTATATTTCTTTAAGCTGATTGAATCGAGCGGCCCATTTTTCATGGTGGCGTCCCCTTGGATTCAGGCCTCAGGTATTTATTAAGCGCCTACACTGTTGAATGACGGTCACATTCCTCTTCAAGGCTTAAGCCTAAACAACATCTTCAAAGCCCTTGTGGGTCTACTCTGGCACCAAGAGACAGAGACAAAATCAACGGCGTCTCCTTACCTGATGTCTATGGCAAGAGACAACATGACTTGGTCTTCCCTGGGGAGGAATGTGGCCTGAGTCTGAGAGTGAACCAGGCCCGATGAACCTGCTCACCCCGCACCTCCCTCCCTCCCTGGGAGTGATTCAGTTCTCCTGCCTGGGTTTGGCGAGCCCAGTAAACAGGCAGCAGCTCTCTGATGTGTCTAGACACGGAAATGATTCACAAGGCTGCTCTTGTAGGAGCTCCTGCGAGCAGCGCTGGAAACCTCGGGGAGGAAGGAGGCTTCCTTCACGGCGTCCCGGCTGCACAAGGCAGACCTCAGCCCCCAGCAAATGCTACCAGCTCCTCCCTCCTTTTCATTCCCTGGAGGAACTAGGTGATGTGTCACCAGCTTGAAAGATCCTGTTCATTCCTTCCCAAGAAACAAAAGAAAACTTTCAAGCCCCATTTTAGGAAGGAACCAAGCCCCACTCTCTCTAACAGTATCTATTTACCTATTCATCCTGCCACAGTTCAGAAGAGATTTACGGTATCCAGACAAGTACTAATGTGGTTTTCATCTGTAAACACACTTCTCCAGTCTCTTCTACGTGTTTTCTAGAACAGAGGATCTTGGCCTGCAGGGTGAGGGGGTAGGGAAGACCTATGAACCCCTGAAAGACCATCGAAAAGTGGGTGTATGTGTGCCTGAACATCTTTCAGGGTAGGGCCCAAAGCTGGGGGCTCGCAGGTTGGGAATCTCTAGCTCTCCAAATTGAGCTCTTATGTCTGCAATTTGTTCTCAGACTGTTCTACATCTTCATTTAATCCTCCCAACCATGTTATGAGTTGACACCACTACTTCCCTCAACCCTGTCTTGTTGACCCCAAATTAACCAACCAGTACAAGTGATACAACCAGGAATCCAACCCCGGTACCCTTGTTCCAGCATTCGTGTGCCTCCCCCCTGCCCAGCTGAAATGAAAACAGGTAAAGTGACTAATTTATACTTATTTTAGCTGTGCCTAGTCTGAGTGAGAAATTATGATGAAAAAGTGGATCCAACAACAACAAAATACTGCATTTCCTGACCTGTTCCTTGATCAAACTGGCATGTGCTTTATAGAGGTAGGACTTTTGCAACAACTCAAGAGCAAGAGCTGCCTTCGAATTCATCTAAGGCCCCCAGAAACTGTCCCTTCCCTTGAGACGTCAATGATCCCAAACAGAAGCAGTACAGCTCTCCAGTAAGTCATCTCACAGAGAACACGTGCTTCACACACAGGTACACATGCAACTGGCTATACGAGTCTTTACAGGCACAAACAGAGTCACATTTAATGAGATGAACGTTGACCAAGGTTCGCTGTTTCTCTACCTCAACGTGATGTGAAATGTAGACTCAGGTTATGGATTTTGTGGCACTTATTCTGGTCTCACGGGCTTTGACAGACAGAGTATAAACTCTGGAATTAAACAATTCTGTCTGTCCCATGCAATAGCTGGAAGCAAGGCACATCTAAGGACATTAGTGGTGGCATTATTAGTAGCATTAGTTAGTACTTACCGCTTATGGACTTCTTGTTTAAGTGTCGGATACTGCGCTATGAGTGTTGGATGTTTTGTATCATTTTAGCTTCACGATAACTTTCTGAGGGAGGTTCTGTTATTACCCATGTTTTGCAGATGAGGCACAGAAGGAAAAAGAAGTCGAGTTAGGTGGCCAGCACCACCCAGTTAGAGAAGCTCAGAGCCGTGAAATGAACCAATGTGGTTGGTCTCACTAAATATTTGCTCACTGCCTTGTGTCTTGGAACAGTGTGTGTGTGTGTGTGTGTGTATGAAGGTGTGTCTAAACTTTAATAGGTGAATAATCCCCAGCTATTTTATTATAATGTATTTTTCTAAATAGTTTGAAGCCTGATAACTATTTCAGCATTTCTTTGAAAGGTGATGTCTGTTTCACGACTTTATTGATTAGTGTTTTAAAGTAAACACGTTTGTTCACTAAATAGAAAAAATTATAGTCTGGGGAACTTGCTTTGTCTTAAATGATGGTCTTCACCCGAAACTGAAGTTCATGGGTTTACGACTCATCTCTGACTCATTCTTCGGGTTTGCATGAAAACTCAGGAGAAAGACTTATAATCAAGCTGGGTGTTGAGCTGCTGTTTTTCTTGTTGTCGCTGCACTGAAGATGCTCAAATAGAATGAGCAGTGCATGAAAAAGGAAATTAGCCTCCTGGTCAGTGTTATGTTCCATGTGCAGAGGTAGAATTGGTTCCAGTGACTGCTCTAGTTAGGAGGAATAGTATTTGGACATTAAAGATTCACCAAACTGTATTTTTGCCAATCTATTTTGGGCTCTGCTGAGCAAAAAAAAACAAAAAAACCCTGCACCTTATAACCCTGGACTCTGAACATCCTCTCTCTAGTTTACTATGAAAAGAAAATTCTTTAATAAAAACAGTGCTAGGGTGAGAGTTTAAGATTTTTTTTAGTTCTTAAGAGCCTTCCCGTGGTTTCTGAATTTCTGGCTGAACAAGCACAAACCAGTGAATGGTAGGGAGGAAACAAAAGTAAAATATTGTCTTGACTTACGGTCTTTATTCAGGATAAAGAGTTACGAAAATGATCACACCAAGCGTTCCTGGCGAGTAAACACTTGACAGGAAGCGGAGTGAAAACCACCTTGTCAGGAAATGTGGGGGGTGCTGGAAGATTCTTAAGCACAAGTCACAGACTGGCAGGTTCCCAGCCAAATGCAGACCTCGGATGTGCTTTGTTTGGCTTGCCCGGTGTGTTTTGTGGTTTTGAATTCGTTGACAACTTTTAAAAATCAAGAGATTTCATTCTCAAAATTGGGCTTTTCGCTTGTCTTCTAAAGTTAGATCTGTCCACAGGGGGTCACTTCCTGTGTGGCAGCGCTGGGTGTCCCAGGCCCTGCTGCTTTGCCGCACTCCCCACCACTCCCTATTGCCTCCCTGCTGGCCTGTGTCACTCATTTACATCCCTCGCCATATCCCATGTGTATTTGGGATGTTAACATGTGCCATGGGCCACGGGCCAGTCATTTGCTAACTCCAGTTTCCATTTTATTTACCTTTGAAGTTTTTCCAAAAAGTTGAAAACATGAAGGTCTCTTTAGTTCTCTTCTGCTGTAACGAGAAGTACCTCCCTACACCAGTGAAAAAAATCTGATTGGAAAAGGAAGATGAACCTAACATTATTTTCCTAGTGATTTCTGAGTTTAGAAATTCCTCTAGAGTGCCATGATTTGCATGTCTGAGTTCTTTGTTCATTTATTTCACCCTCTCTTATTCTTTTCCTTAAAAAAAAAAAAAAAAAAAAAAAGTCTGTGCCCTGGTCATGCTTAATCCTTCATATAATTTTGTCCTTTCTTCCTGCTGACATCTTCAGTTTCCAGAGATACTTACAGTCACAATATCAAGGACCTAATTGATTGAAAAAAAATTTTTTTTTCTTATATGAGCTATATGACAAGATTAATCTTCCAACCTGATCTCCTAAAAGCGTAGCCCCTCTTGGACAGCAGACACTTCTACAAATGCCACCAGAGACCTACAAGACAGGCAGGTGCTGTCTGGACACTTGCCTTCTGGTTAGAGCCAGCCATGAACTGGTGACCACCTGGGCCCTGTCCAGCTTGCAGATGTGTTATCATTTGGCATTTGGTCCCTTTTGTATTTAAAAAAAACTGAAATATATCACCAACATAAAAAAAAATAAAAGAGACATTTTACACAAAATCCAGATTCCTGGCCACTATTTAAGACTGGAGGCATATCTAACACGGGCCACATCCTCAGATGGCAGGAACTGGCCAGGCCGAACCACAGCTGGTGCTCAGTATACGTCTGAGTTCTCCAGTCTGCCATGGGCCCCACCTGGCTTTTTTTGCCCATTTATATCACTTTTCTAGTTCCAGAAACCATTAGAAATGCAATCTGCTAGTTCCCGTTTGGGTATGAAATGCCCCTGTACTTTAAGACTAAGATGCAAATCCAATTCACATTCAACATCCACATCGTTGCAGAAGTGCATACTAGTATTAGTTCCGTTTTGCAGATGATAAAATGAGGTTTAGAGAAACGGAGTCTGTTGCCCAAGGCACGTGCCCAGCAAGTGCACCAGCCAAGGCACATCTGATCCAGAGTCCACTTCCTTAACCCAAGTGTGAGGTTTTGTTCCCTTTCTTTCTTCCTTCCTTTTCTTTCTTACTTTCTTTTTCTTTTTTATTAGCATAGTGCTTATGGAAACAGTGAATTCATTTAAAACAACATTTGGATTTGGGTTCCCGGCTTCTTTTCTAAATTTGCCAATACCTGGCCCTCATCCTCTGCCCTCCCTCCGCTTCCCAACCTGGGCTGGAGCTGAACAACAGCCGCCCCTGGAGAAGGGGCTTCCCAGAAGGGGCTGGGGTGCCTGCCACTTCGTTTTTATACCTGGCTCTCTCCAATCCTACATGTGACTGCCAAAGCCCACTGCCACCAGCGCCAACGTCTCCATTAGGCACAGCGCCTGGGGCCCAGGACCCTTTTAGGGGCCCACAAAAATGTTTCCATTTTAATTTATTTCAAAGTCAGAAGGAAAAAGAAATATAGTAATAATGAATCCAACCTGGGCTGTATTTGTTTTTATGCCAATGCAGCCATTAAATATAATTTCTTACATATTTTTTTTTTTAATTGCAGGAAGTAGCCCATGAAAGCAGAGATGCCTACGGCTGGCAAAAACCATGATTGCTGGAAGCAATTAAGTTTGCAACTCCTGGTTTAGCAGAGTTGCAACTGTTTTTCAGGAGTTTCTACTGATGGAGTATGTCAGTTACTTTGCACATGGCTATTTAAGAACACAAACCCTGCAGCCAGACTGCCTGGGTTGGAAGACAGGCTCTGCAACCTCAAGCCACCTGACCTTGGACCCATGGGGATGAAGTCATCCGTCGCCTGCTT
>VSMD01070199.1:0-29856 GCA_008750895.1 Mirza zaza
TTTGAGACAGAGTCTCACTTTATTGCCCAGGCTAGAGTGAGTGCCATGGCGTCAGCCTAGCTCACAGCAACCTCAAACTCCTGGGCTCAAGCAATCCTGCTGCCTCAGCCTCCCAAGTAGCTGGGACTACAGGCATGCGCCACCATGCCCGGCTAATTTTTTCTATATATATTAGTTGGCCAATTAATTTCTTTCTATTTATAGTAGAGATGAGGTCTCGCTCTTGCTCAGGCTGGTCTCGAACTCCTGAGCTCAAACGATCCGCCCACCACGGCCTCCCAGAGAGCTAGGATTACAGGCTTGAGCTACCGCGCCCGGCCTCCCCTCCACTTTTGATTCCATTATTCAGCTCATGTTGGATATTTCCACATGGATGTCTCATACGCCTCTAAACTGAATTTATTATCTAATCCTCAGTATCCCCTGTGACTTGTTATATATCCCATCATTGCACCTATTATATATTCCATCTCAGTTGATGGCACTGCTCTCTAAAGTAACAGTTCAAACCACTGTTCAAACTTCAGACTAAAAAAACCCAGAAGTAATCTTTGATTGCTTTTTTTACCCCCCTCTTCTACATTTATCCAGTCACCAATTCTGCTGATTTTTCCTCCTAAATATTGTCAAGAACTGTGAAGGGTTTGAGACTTTACCCTATTTGCAAACAAACTTGACTGCCACAGTTCTGTAGGTGCTGGCAAAAGACACAAGGTTCCTGGGTTAGAGACAAAGGACATTATTACTCATAGCAGTAGCAATAGCCAGAGTGCCAGCATTTTCACACACTGTTTCTGTAAGACCCAATTCCCATAGGGTGTCATGAAGAGTGCCAGGTGACACCTATACATGCAGTGCATCATGTTACAGGAGAGGAACCCTGAGCTTAGGAAACCCAAATCTTTTATATTGGTCAGTAAACATGCACTATCTGAAACCAGGCAATAGGGATGGGGACACTCCCAGAAGAGGGGTGGCAGGGATAAAGTCACTACCATGGAGAAAAGGAACTCAGAATGAACAGAAAACCAAGTGGCCAGATCTTAGAGTGGGAAGACATAACCATATGCTTTTGCTCCAGAGGGAAATCATTTCTTCCAAGGCTGTTCTTCATATAAATATCTTTGAAAAGATTGTCTGGAAACAAGGGTAGGCAGTACTTTGTTCATAAGGTGTGCAGAAACTGAAGAGACTCATGATGAACTGTCTCCCAACAAATATGTCTTGCATCTGTTCCCTCTATTCCTTCCTTATACCATTAGATCAGGCTGCTCATCACTCACAGGAATATTGCAACAACTTTTTAGCTGGTGCCCCTAACTCTGGTTGGATCCCTCTCCATATCAATCCCTGCACCTTGCCAGAGTAGCCTCCCATTACACAAATCTGACTCTGTCTCCTTCCTCCCTAAAACCATTGACTGCCCTCATTGGCTATGAGAAAAACCAGGCTCCTTACATGACACCAAAGGGATTTTCTGGCTAGCCCCAGCTGAGCCTTCCAGCCTCAGGGGGCAGCATTTCAGAATGGTTACTTAGCTTTTGTGGCCTCAGTTTTCTCATCTGTAACATTAGGCAGATAGAACCAACTTTGTAGGGTTACCATGAGAGTAACCCATAATTCAGCTCATATGACACTTAGCTCTCAGGAAACATTAGCTGTTATGGTTATGTCTTCCCACTCTAAGATCTGGCCACTTGGTTTTCTGTTCATTCTGAGTTCCTTTTCTCCATGGTAGTGACTTTATCCCTGCCACCCCTCTTCTGGGAGTGTCCCCATCCCTATTGCCTGGTTTCAGGCTGTTTGGATGCGTCCTCTCTCCCTTCTCTTGGGCGCTCCATGCATGTCTCATCCAGCAGGCTGTAGGGATCTGCTGATAAGTCAGTGACTGCTGCTAGACTGTCAGCTTTGTGAGGATGGGGGCTGTCTTGCTTATCTCTGTGCTGCTGGCACATAGCATGTGTTGAAAAAATGGTGAATGAATAAGCGCAAGAAGAAAAGGGGTTCACAGTCCACTAGGATGTTTGAGGATGGGGATGAGGAGTGGAAGGCAGTTAAATAGCTTGACAATAACAGGTGACAGAAGCGGGGTAAGTGTGAGGTTGAGGTGAGAATTAGGCCCTATAGGAGTCCAGGACAGGGAATTTGCTTATTGAGTGTGTTGCATGTGGTTGAAAGCCTGCTTAAAGTTCTCTCTTCAGTGAAATAAAGCAGCCCCTTCTATGTGATCCTAATGATTCCCTTTCCTGAAAGAAGCTATTGCAAATGGAAGGTCATGCAATCTGCCTTCTTGTAAGATTTTCAATTCCTCAGAATACAATGAATTCTCTGTTACCTGGTGGAGTGGGTAGGATGGAACTTCTTTTTAATTAAATTGTCGTTGCAGAAAGTGACTTTATCCCTCCCTTTGAAGTCTCCCAGTTCTCCATGGCCTGGCTCAAATCACCCTCCTTGAACTTACCGTCCCCCTGGTGTGCCGTGCATTGTGAGTTATCATTTTACTTGAGCATGTCTAATTCCCTAATGGGATGGAGGCTCTTTGGGAATTAATATTTTTTTTCCTGAAATACTTAGTGTCCTGCTTTTGAATTAAGAATGCCTTCTACATATATTTATTGGCCGACTGGGGTTCTCTGTATATGTGAAATAATTGGAACACAGCCTCAATCAGAGAATGCCTGCGACCTTTTCCAGGGCTGCAGCTTCCCTGCTATAGCAGCCACTCAGTGCATATTATGAAAGGTTTAATGTGCCATTTTTATTGCTTTGACATAAAAACTGAAATATATGTTTAGAAAATATATAAATATATTTATATATTATATAAATATATATAAAATATATAAATATATAATATAAAAATATATTATATAATATATAATATAAATATATAAATAAATGTATAAATATATAAAAATATATATTTTGAAAATATTGATACATGAACAAACAAAAAAATCTTAAATAAACTTAGCCGTGATAACTACTATTGTTAATATTTGGAGTATGTCTCTATGATCTCTCTTCCTTTGCTTTATGTTTTTGCGTCTCTTTCTCTCTCATTGAATGGAGTCATATGGCAATCTGCCTTCTTTCCCTTAATATCCCTAGATATTTATTCAAAGCAATAGTGCTGAAGGATCTCTGATAGCTCACTGTTTTGGCCTTTGCCCCACCATGTTTGTCACTACCTGTCCTTTCTTGATTTCTGTTTGTCTGTCTGGCTTGTCCCATGACTGTGTTCTGATCTCGGATACCTGAACGCATCTTCATAGTAAGTTCCGATTTGGGGGGGAGGGTCTGCTCTGTCCCAAATACTTGTGTGTGTTTTGCACACTTTAAAAATATGTTTTCTGATAGACTGGATATTTGTAGTCTTTATTTTGTAGATGAGGAATTTGATGGAGAGGTTTAGCAATTTATTGTATCAAAGACAACCAAGCTCTAGGTGGATCCTGAACTTAAGTCTTTATGCCCAATACCCCCTCCAGTGTGTAAAATTGCCATCCTACCTCTGCACTGCTTCCTTAGCGTCAGACCCCTCCCAGAGTACTGGATTTTAGGGGCCATGTCTAGTCAGCTTTCAGTTCTACGACATCTCTCCAAGGGCACGAACCCCAGACCCCTCGGGCCAACATAGTGAACTCCATATGTTTTATTTGAGAAAGAGAAAGAGAGAGAAAGAATGTATATGTGTGTGTGTGTGATTGAGAAAAGTTGTGGCTCTTGCTTTCACTGTTCATGAGGAAGAGGTGGCCTGCCCCTCACATCTGTTTTCAACCGCCATCCCTAAATACCACAGTTATTTTCTATTAACTCAATGCACCTTTTCTTTGTAATTCATGTCAGTTTTCCTCCCAGCCACCTGCATGGTCTCTGGCTTGCTCTCAAGGCCATGAGTAAGTTCTTTGTGTACTTGCTGTTTTCGATAACCTCAGCCCAAGATTTAATGTCAAGGTGGGGGCCCTATTAAAGATGCTATTAATCATCCCGTCTTTGTTTGAAGATTTCCGTGTTGGCAAGTGGACAGATAGAAGTAGCTGTAGGTTTCCCAACCAGATGTACTGGTAGCTGGGATGGGGGCATTCAGCGGAAGTGCATTCCTATCATTATTTGGCAAAGAAAGAGCCACCGAGATTACTAGCATAATCCTAGCTTGTGATCTGGACTCATCAGCTGAATCAGAGAGCCTCAGTGTTGGAAGGAACTTTAAAATCATCTGCTCCAACTGCTCAATTTGATACTGGAGGAAACTGAGGCAATAGATAGAATAATGGATTTAAAATTATAGAATGCCTAGCCTTCAAGACTTTTGACGTGATTTAGCTCTACCCTCTTATTTTATGGGGAAGAACAGTGAGGCCTCCAGAAGTTCGCTAACACTCCTAACGTCACACAGCTTATTACTGCAGAGCAAGGACTCTTCATTGGAGTCCTGCCCACAGGCTCATTAGAGCAGATCTGTGGAGTATGACTAGTTACCAGAGCTCCCTGCTGTCTCTGTCCCCTGCACGCTGGCTCCCATGGGCCTCTGCGGACTTGTCAGTCCAGTGTTCTTGCCTCTGCCCCCACGGCCCTGTGGCGGTCTTCTTGCACCTGACAGATGGTGACTTCCTTCTCCAGAGTGGTAAGAGTAAGAGAACCAGGAAAGAAGAAGCCAGGGAGTGGAGCAAGAGGTGTGAAGGGTTCGATGTGCTGGGTTCCTTGCTTTGGGGTTATGGGTTTCTAGAGGGTTTCAACTTTGCAATAAAGACAAGATTTGGGGAGCTCCCTCTGTGGTGTGAGAGGAGTGTTTTCCACACCCTTCATGAAGTATTCCACACAGGAACTCCTGCATGTCCTCAGGACCTAGCTCAGGTTCACTCTTCTGCTGTTTCTTCCAGTATCAGCCTGTGGATTGGGCGAGGAGAAGGATCGGGTTTGGAAAGAGGTCTTTCTGGTACTTCCAGTCATAAAGCCCCTTGGACCCGGGCCAGGGAGATTCATCTCGCAGAGATTCCTGTGCTCTAGGTGGTGGTAGAGGCTTTCTGCCAGCAGGATCCGAGGCAGAGGAGCGGATGGTGCCACGCTGGCGTCTCCGTGCGTCTGGCAGCACAACAAAGAACTTCTGTCTGCCCCGCAAGGCTGGGTCGGTAAAACCCACTTCAATCGAAAGCCACCATCCTATAGCAACTTGGTAATTAAAATTCTAATATACGAATTAAAGAAAACAGGGGCCATGTTGCTGAAATATTAATATATGGCTGCAGTGAGTCTGCTATTGTTTCATTTTGCAAAGCTGTGGTTTTGTCACACACCTTTGTTTGAGGCCTTGATTCAGACATACTCACTGCAGTTAATAAGTCCCATGTGTCTACTCCCTGGTTAGATGATGCATGTGATGATTCTTTTGTGATGTGGAGAAATAAAACTGAGTGTCTTCAAATTATGTGAGGTGTTTAAGTGGCATCTCATCAAGAGCAAAGGCAAACAAAACATGGCAAAGGTACTTTCAGAGCTCCCATTTTGTTTCCCTAGTGATTAAAAAACTAAATGAAGGCCAAATAGAAGAGAAAACTTAAGAGGCGACACAGCTGAAGTGGGCCATCGACCTGAACTTAAGGGTTGATTTATTTCCTTGAATTCTCTGAGAAAATGGCCACTTGTCGCTTTCTGTTATTAATAAAGAGGTCACTTGATCATTAGGCCTCTGAATCTGCATTTAATGGGTAAAGCAGATGGTTATAATTTCTGACTTCGTGTGGCCACCTTATTAATAAAAAAAGAACTGATGGAAAGGAAAAGGCTTCTTCATTTTTTAACTCCAGAAGCATAGCATAAATGTTTTCCAGCCTTTCTTTGTGCAGAGAGCAGACCAAGTGACTGCAGTAAGATCCTGTTACACATTTGCAAAAAGACGTTTGCAGAGTGGAGGTAACTCCTTTTGAATCCTTCTTTTGTTAGACTTTAAAGGGACATTATAAATATATGCCCCCTTCCACGGAGAAGGTATTTCCAAGGAAGCTTCAGGATTATATTTAAAAGTAAATTAATATTTTAATAACATGAAGAAGCAGCTAAAAAACACTTACTTCATTTCAGATAATGGAGGCCTTGTACTTTCTAAAATTATTCTTTTTGCTTAAACTATTTTGAACTACTTTTTGGATTTAATTGCTAGGCTTGGATGACTGTATCACATATCTTATTTGGTTCTTTTTAAATTCACTTGGAATTTTTGTGAAAAATCAACAATGGGAAAAATGCACCAAAAAATGGTGGTGGATTTCTGCTTGATTTCATCAAGCCTGTATATTCCCCTGTAATGGTCAGGAATTTGAAATCACAGTTTTCACCCTGGCAATTGTTCTTTACAACATGCTGCGTTCTAGCATTTTGAGGACTGTTTGGGAATAATCCACGTTCGTGAAGGCAGAATGATTTAGAATCCTAGTGTACCCAGTAAAAAAGAGTAAAGGGGGCAGACAAATGCGGGGAATTCTTTACATATGTCTCAGAATAACTCTTTAATTGACTTAGTTACCTTAAGACTTACTTGTATTTCAGGTTATTGGCAGTGTCCTGCGGCCTGTTATGGCAACAAACTCCTGCTCTGTTAGGTGATAAGAATGGGATGAGTGTGTTGTGCCTGGCTCAGAAATAAAGAGAAAACACTGAATTTTAGGGATAGAAAAGTCTATAGAGTTTACTTTGCTTGTTTTCAATCTTTTTTTTTTTTTTAATTAATGATGCCTTTAAAAAAGAGTTGTCCGTGGATCCATGTTTAGAAGTAGTTTGAATTTCAAAGTATTAATAATTGTTTTTCACATTTTTATTAATCAAAGTCATGTATAACAATCCATTCATTTGTTCATTTTTGTTCATTGATGTCTTCATTTCTTCATTCAGTATTTAGTCTGTATTTACTTTTGGCTGGGCTCTGTGCTGAACACAGAGTTACAAAGGAGTTTGTCATGGCCATTAGGCTTGTTAAAAATGCCAAAAATAGTGGATGGATCTTTGTTATTCCCACTGTTTTAGATTCCTGGGTATTCAGACCAACCCATGGCTAAGCCATCATGCTTTTTTTTTAAATAAACTTTGAAATATTTTAAATATATGGAAAAACAAACAAAAATGAGAAAACCCTTTTCAGATACAAATATTTTACCATATTCGTTTCAGATTTTTTAAAAGAAATAAAACATTACAGATACAACCAAAGCCCTTGGTGCACCCTTCCTAAATCCTATTTTTTTCCTTCTCCAAAGATAATCTCTCAGCTAAAGTTGATGTCTTTTTACTCTCATGCATGTTTTTATATTTTTGCTGTGTATGTATAAATCCACTAACATGCTTTGCCTATTTTTAAGCTTCATGTAAATGGTAAGTTACTGTCCTTGTCCTTCCACAGCTTGTTCTTCTTGCTCAATGCTATGTTTCTGGTATATAACCTTGTTAATTTAGGAGCTGTGTGTGTTGTTCTAGGAAGTTATCCTAGCTGCTGTGTCGTAAATATTCTACTGTATGCATATGACCATTTCACAGTCAATGTACCCATTCTTCTCTTTTCTCTTATTATGTATTACAGACAATGCTGTCATGGAATGTTTTGGCCTATCTTTTTGTGAACAGGTGGGAAAATTTCTCTAGGCTATCTACCTAGGAGTAGCATAGCATGCCTGTCTTCAGCTACCTAGATGCTGCTGCATTGCTCTCCCAGGGCCTTCTGCTGGTGCGAACTCCTTCCTGCAGTGTATGAGTTCCTGTTGCTCTTCTCTCTTTCCAACTCTTGGTATTGAAAGTATTTTTAGTTTTTACTTATTCCATGGATATGAAATAAACTATCATAGCTCAGATGGATAAGGACACGTCAAAAGTTGAGTAAAGATGTTATAGCAAAGATTGGAGAACTTTTCTTTTTTGTCCTAGCTCTAGTGTAGGGCAGATCTGAGTTTCCAGCTGGGTGGAATCATCCTCATTGAGGCCTACTTTGGCTTTAATTCGTTTGTTATGCATTGTTATTCCATTATACACGGAACCCATTATGTCCCTTTCTTAGGAAAGTGAAGACACAAAGTCCAAACTCAAGGCCTATGTTGGAGGAGGGTGGCAGGAGACACTATGGCCCTATTTACAGTGGGTTCATTGTACTGGCTAGGGAAGCAGGGACCCTGGTCTCTCTTCTAGCAGAGATTGCTGCCTGCTTGTCTCTTTGGGCTTTAGTGTCTATAAATTGAAAGGTTGCATTAGTCATTCCTTCTTCAAGTGCTGATTTTCTTTTCCCATTTCAAAATTCCATGTTTCTGAATGGCAATGTGCCCTGGTACTTGAAAGTATTTTTGAATCACTAATACTCAATTTGTCTTGAGAACAGAGGAGCTTAATGCAGAAGCCACCACTGAGCAAAGAGCAGTTAAAAATACTAAAAAGTCACCTTTGAAATTGCAATATAAGTTAAAATTATGTAGGAAAAGACCACCATCACTCATGCATAAAGACGGTAGGGAAGAATAATAACAAGGTATAGACCGTGAGTGATTATTCCCCATTTTTCTGTTTTCTAAGTTTTCCTTAATGGTCCTGGAGTAATATTCTTGGAATAAAATAATAAGCATATGCTAACAATTATAAGCTCATTTGGTAGGAAAAAAAGAATGTGATTTATACAAAACATATGCTGGGCAAACGGGGGAACACCTGTATATGAAAAATGATTTGTAATAATTTCTTAGATAATCCCTATAATCCTTCCCTGGGTTAAGGTTGGTGGATGATAAGTGTTTTTTTTCTTCAGGTGTTGCTGTTAGAAAGATCCAAGGAAGAAGAAAGACAACTAGACCAGCCTCTTATATAAAAGTAGTGAAAAAGCAGAGGGTAGAACAACTTGAGCTTCTCTCACTAGGTTTCAAGACCAAAAGAGAAGGCGGAAAGCATAAAACTAGAGAGATTTTAACAGCTAGGTCATGTAGATGATCCTGTTCCAAAGGTGTCTGACAAATCCACACTGTCAGAGGTAATATTAATAATCAGAGTGGAAGTAGTCATAGTGCCTATCACACACTGAGCATCAAATATGTATATTTCCTCTCAATTCTGGGGCAGCCGTGGGACGTAGCAGTAAGTGTTCTGGTTGATAGCTGAGAGCTCAGATAGGTTGAGAAACTTGCCCTGTGTTCAGAGCTCATCAGTGGTGCTGCCTGGACTTACCCGCTGTCTGTTCCGCTCTGCTGGGGCACACATGTGTGCGTGCCCTTGCCCCGGCAGACTCTTTCTTCTGCAGCGCTGAACGCTGCCCCCCACAACCTTTCTACACATTTGTTCTCCTTCTGCCCCCCTGCGCTCTCAGCCTCATAAGTCTGCTCCCTCTTTCACATGACAGCCCCTCAGATCGTTGGAGAGAGCTATCGTGTCCATTTCCTTACTTCTCCCCTCTCAGTCTGTCGTTTCTGAATAGCTTGGAGAGGTGTTTTTATTCACAGATGCCTTGGGAAATTTCATGGTTTTTAGACTCATGCTGAGTTTGTCCAGATGTGCCAATATTTGTCTTATATGATATAAATTAATTGTCCAGAAGAGGAAGAAACCTTTGTAGGCACTTACTCACTAATGCAAACCAGTTCCTTTGGGTATTGATGGAAGGAAAAAAAGTTCAAAAATGAACCAGATCGGTTTCATGGGGAGAGTGTAGTTGTTGCGTTCACATTCTACTTTTAGGACAAATCTGTAGCATGACAGTTCAGTATTACCACATACATTAGCCACGGGAAACCCAGGGTGACATTTGTAACAGAGCCCAGCTTTTATGAAAGGACTTTACACAGATGGAGAAAGTGTGATACTCTTACATTTTATTACCGAGTTCTATGGCCCAGCGTTTACAGCATAAGGTGATGAATAACTTAGCTCCACTCAGACTTAGGAGAGTAGCTATTATGATTATTATGAGCAAGGTTTAAATTTATGTTAAGGTACAAACTCTTAAGGAGAGGAATTCTAAGAATAAGATGTTGTAACATTGTCAGTGCCTGGAATGTATTTTATATATATGAGTTCTCTTCGAGAACCAGAGTGGACAAGATGTTTAGTGTAATTGAACCTCAAGATATTAACAATATTAAGAACCCGCTTCCCCACCATTATAGTCACCTACTACAGCCACAGCTGCTGCTGTTTTTTGAATTCCTGTGGTTGCCTGGTACTTTACATCAGTTATCTCATTGAATTCTCAAAATGTGGGAAGTCAGTACTATTGTTAGCCTCATTTTACAAATGAGAAAACTGAGAGATTAATTATCCCGGCCAAGATCATATACAGGTTGAGTATTCCTAATTTGAAAATCCAAAATCTGAAATGCTCCCAAATCCAACACTTTTTGAGTGTGGACATGACACTCAAAGCAAGTGCTCATTGGAGCATTTGGGATTTCAAATTTTAGGATTAGGGATGCTTAGCTGGTTTAAATGCAAATGTTACAAAATCTGAAAAAACCTTAAATTCAAAACATTTCTCGTCCCAAGCATTTCTTTCTTTTTTTTTTTTTTTCTTTTTCAAGCATTTCTGATAAGGGATATTCAACCGATATCTTGTGTGTAGCAGAGTGAAAGTCTAGCTCCTGCTTTGCTCTTATACTATGTTTCTTTCCTCAGCAAAATAGACTGTAAATTGAACATTAAACAATGCACTGGGGACACATTAAGGAATCTTTCATTGTAAATGGAACATGAATAAAAATTTCCCAAATCTGAGGTTTCCTTAGTGAGATACTCATTCTTAGTAAAACTATTACACCAAAACTTATGAAAAACCATCCATTCCATATCCAAATATGCCTTTCTTATATTAGCAAAATTCTCTATTAAAATCAAGCACCAATTCATTCACTCTAAGAGATGGATAAAGGCTACATGATTTAATGTAAAGCTTGCTAGCTTCCCAGAGGTGTAATGATAGGAATTTTGACTAGCACTGCCACTAACCCTCTATGGGGCCTTGGCCCAGCTTCTTACTGTCTTTGGATCTCAGTGGACACATCTGTAGAATGGGAGCATTGGACTCTGTGATCATGAAGCTTCCTCTAGCTCTGCATATTGCATAGTGCATGACTGCTAGCTTTAGGAAAAATAAAATGTCTTTGTTAATGAAAATACCAGATAACCAACCTGATGCCAATCTCTTGCTTTACATTTTTTATTCACTGAGGCTTTATTATAAGATTGTATGACATATGACTGCCCTTCTGCCCATTTAAGGCATTCTTCGACAGACTTGTCAGGGCTTATCTGAATCTCAGCATCATTTAGGTATGGCTGATTGGCTGGCAGGATGACAGTCCTGCCTTATTCCTCACATGTATTAGTGAATTGAAATCAAGAGAAAAACTGCTTGGCTTCTTGCTTACTTCCACGGTAGATTTTTCCACTTATTTTCTAGCAGTTCTTTTTGGCAAGAAGGAGATTTTAGAAATAGGTGACAGTTGTATGTCTCATGAATTTCTTCTATTTCCTTTTCCTAGTAGAGTTAACTGCCTCCTTCTTATAGCACTCTGAATATATTATACTTCCATCAGAGTGTACCTAGCAGGGTGGTCAATAGTCATTTCTCTCTTTTGCCTCTTCTGGATTATGAACTCATCAGGGTAGAGACAGAACATGTCTATGCTAAGATAGTATCTGACACATGCCTGCTGCTCAGTAAATGGTGAATGAATGAATAAGGAAGAAAAAAAGTTGTGTTTCCAAATACAGTTGTCCCTTGGTATGCATGGGGGGGTTGGTTCCAGGACCCCTGTAGATAACCAAAATCTGAGGATGCCCAAGTCCCTGATATAAAACTCAGCATAAAATTATAAAATGTAGCATATAACCTACATAAATCTTCCCATATGCTTTAAATCATCTCTAGATCTCGAGATTACTTATAATACTTAATATCATATAAATGTCATGGAAATCATTGTTATACTATTATATATTGTTTTTTATTTGTATTATTTTTTTTGGTTGTACTGTCATTTTTACTTATTTATTTTTTTCCTCCCCAAATACTTTTGATTTGCAATTGGTCGAATCCCTGAATGCAGAACCCATGGATATTGAGGCTCAAATGTATACTCTAATCAACAGTGTTTTACATTATATGAAAATATTCACTTATGAAATGGACAGTTAAATGTCTCCTCTTTGACTATTCTTGACCTGACCTCCCAATCTGAAGTAATCTTTTTCTCTCCTCTAAACAGTTATATGTACTATTTGCTTCCTAATTAATTATGTACAACCTCATGACATTTTTTTCTGTTCTAATATCTTCTGATTTTCAAATATTTGATGACTTTTTTCTTTTGGATTATAATTTGTTTCCTCATCAAGATTGTAAATTCTTTGAGAGCAGGGGCAAATATTAAA
This sequence comes from Mirza zaza, assembly GCA_008750895.1. Taxonomy (NCBI): domain Eukaryota; kingdom Metazoa; phylum Chordata; class Mammalia; order Primates; family Cheirogaleidae; genus Mirza; species Mirza zaza. Next base: position 12,388 of record VSMD01070199.1, read on the forward strand.
TATTGTGTTTAATATTTAATTCTCTTCTCTCCTTTGGGGCCTCCAATTACATGCATATTAGGCCATTTGGTTCTCAAGTCTGTGATACTTTTTTTTTTTAATTTCATTTTTTTCTCTGTGTTTCATTTTGGATAGTTATGATTTTTGTGTTTTGAAGTTTGCCAATCTTTATCTTCTGCAGTATCTAAACTGATATTAATCCCATCCAGTGTATTTTTCATTGTATACATTGTAGGTTTTACCATTAGAAGTTTGATTTGGTTTTTTTTAATGTCTTCAATGTTTACACTTACTTTTCAAATATATGGAATATAGCTACAATAACTGTTTTAATGTTCTTGCCTGCTAATTCTAATATCTATGTCAGTTTTACGTCAGTTTCAAATGATTGATTTTTTTTCTCCTCATCCAGGACCAAATTTTTCTGCTTTTTACATGCCTGGTGATTTTTGGTTGGATACCAGAACATTGTGAATTTTACCTTGTTGGGTGCTGGATATTTTTGTATCCTTGTAAATATTCTTGGACTTTGTTCTGGGATGCAGTTAAGTTGCTTAGAAGCAGTTTGATTCTTTTGGGTCTTGCTTTGAAGAGTTTTTAGGCAGAACTGGAATATGAGTACTCAGTATAGAGCTAATTATTTCCCATGACAGAGAAAAGACCCTTCTGTGTACTCTACCTAATCTCCAATCTGGAAACATCCTTTTGGATGTTTCTTTCTCCAGCGTTGGGTAGTTGCCTCATATGTGTGCACTGATTAGTGCTCTGCTGAATACTTGAGGGGGATTCTCTGTGGCTCTCTCTCTGCAGCTCTCTTCTCTCTGGTACTTTGTCTTGCGAACTCCAGCTGCCTTGGTCTCCCCGGACTGGTGGCTCCATTTACTCAACTCAGGGAGTTCACTGACTCTGCCTGTATTCTCCTGTCCTCCATACATCTTGACCTGGAAGTTTTCTCATGCTGTAAGCGGGGGGGGGGGGGGCCTNGTGGGGGGGGGGGGGGGGGGAGACTTATAGGACTCAATTCATTTGTTTTCCTTCTCTCAGGGATCACTGTCCTTGGCTGCCTGTTATCCTGGTCTTGACAATTATCCTTTTACTCCATCTAGGCCAGAAGTAGAAGTGATCTATTTTATTCTATGTAGAATTATCCTTCATCCCTGGAGTCAACTCTGCCATCCTTGACTCCATGTAACTGGGTTAGGAGCCCTTCCTCTGGCCTCCCCGTCATACCTGTACTTATAATAACTCAGCGTAGCGCTCATCTCCCAGTATTGTTATTACAATTTTAAATTTTTTCTCCATTAGATTTTTATTTCCTTGAGGGCAGGGAATGTATTTTATCTCTGGATTTCCAACACTTAACATAGCCTCAGAGATTTAACAATTGCTCAATAAGAATTTTTTGAATGAATAGGTATGATTCGATTTTCAAAGTATCAATTTATGAATACTTTTAGAAGCATTTTTTTACAGAAATGAGATTAACACATTAATTGCCATATGAGTTGTATTTAATTCATGCTGGTTTTGAGCCCTGGGCTTTGCGAAGCATATGTAACTCACACATCTCATTACCTTGGGAGCTGCGTGAACTATTTTTCAAGTTGGCTATAACTCATGCGTAGAAAACAATAAAAAATAACAAATTTTTAATAAAATTAGATAGGATCATTATGTTTTTGAAGTTTTTATTCTATTTTCATAATAAAACACCATGGCTCCAAGGAAGAAAATTTTTTTCTAGTGTGGCAGTCAATGTGTTAAATGTGTATTTCTTTATGTACAACCAAAGTCTCTTTTAAATTTCCATATAATCAATTATTTTTGGTGGATTAGACATGGTTTTTGCCCATTTATTTTTGTAATCTCTCATTAGAAAGTGGTTAATGAAAGCCATCTAATTGATACTTGAAATAACATGTGGAAGTAAAGGAACTAAGAATGGAATAACCATATCGTATAGACAAAGTGCAGATGAATTTTTAGGTAATCTTCTTCATGGTTGACCCTCAGGTGTGTCGTATCCCAAGTCTGCAATTTACTGAGAAGGTTGTTCTTATCTCAAGTGCCTTTTCCATGTTGGATGTGCTTGGATATCTTATACCCAAGTAGACTGTAGCATGTCTGCAAATAGCTGTGAATCTGCGCTTTCTTATCAAGGGAGACAATTGACAGTGGATATGTGCCACTGGGGCTATGGTCAAGTGCAAGTTCATGCTATATTTGGGTCTTATGAGTCAGTAGAAGGAACCATATTTGGTAAGCCTCTTAAGACTATCTTGCTCCATTTCCTCGGCAGCTGTTAGTTACCAAAGGTGACTCCGGAGCCCCACCCCAAGTCCTCATCCTGCACAGTTGGTGTGGTGGAAGTGGCTTGAGGTTTGTGTTCTTCTAGATTCAGGTTTTCCTCTGTGTGGTAGGGATAGTGAGACCTAATTTGTCAGGTTGCCGTGAGGAATAAATGAAGTCATAAATGTTAGCTGCCTATCACAGTTCCAGGCACACAGGAAACTCTCTCCCTTTCCCCCAACTTAGTTTAAAAGCTAGCCATCTGCCACTGAGATTGAATTGTGCCGACTGGCTACCCATATTAAAGACACATGGCTTTACTGCATCTGTATCTCTCACTTATTAGCTTTTCCTTGAAGGTTTAATGTGTGTTCTTTTGCTTGTAGGCCAAATGCCTGTTTTCCTGAAATGGTGTTTTCTTAACTTAAAATACAGTTTTTGCTGCTTCCTCCCCCCACCCAAAGACATCTTTATCCTTCCCCATCTTTTTCTATCCTTCCCCCTTTGAATCCATGGCTCAGGCAGGGGGTAGGTTTAGTTAACAAGAACATTGTGCATTGGTTAAGCAGGGTAGACTTTCTCATTCTACCTCTCAGATATTGATTAAACCTCTCCCTGATACACAAATGAAGACTGGGTATATTTTGCATATTTTCCTAGCATGACGCAGTGATTCTGTGGCTAAACCAAGATTAGACCCTGCAACTTTTGAAAATCTGACATTTTGCTTAAAGAATAAACTGTGTTGCTTCCAAAACTACTAGTTGAGTGTAACTTTCAAGTGTACTTTGTATTTAAATCTGATGATAGTGTTGTTTTTCCTTTTGTCTTATTTAGATGAGGGTATTTTCCTTGCTGCCCTGCCCTGTCTAGTGCCTCAGTGACCTGGCAGTAAGTTTTTTGAGGCTGCCCATAATGCTAATTAAGATACTCTCTTTTGTCCTATTGTTTAGAATACTTATAATTACATCTATTAGATGATTTTCTCTGTTATCTTCCACTGTACTGACTGCAGCATTCATAAAGCAATGTATGAGTATGTGAGTGTATGAGTGAATAAAGCAATATATTTTCATAATTACTGGTTTAAATGTCTCCAGCTTACTATTACTAGTCTAAATGTGGGCAGTTTGGGGATGTGAGATGGGGTAATTGAATAAGAAATTAGACCCTGTTTGGTAAGATAGCCAAAGGCCTTCTGACACCTTTGCATAAATTAGAAGAGGTGCCCCTTCTCTTGTGTGAGTACCATCATGCTCAGGTTGGCTTAGAGCAGTCCCACATGTATTAATATTTTTGTCCTCACTTCTTCTCTGGGTTGGGTGCCCTTCTGCAGGTACAACCAGCGCAGTTGCATGAAGACCCTCTGACTTTTGTTTTCTGACTGGCTGGGGGTTTTGTTGTTGAGTGCTCTTAAGGAGGGCAGTTGTCCTTATCCAAGTCAATGTTTCCCTGAAAAGCAGGCCCATGAAGATGAAGAACCCCCCCCCCCCATTTTGTTTTTGGGACTCCTTTGAGATGCTTCTATCTGCCTCCCCAAAGTCAGATTCAATGAAAATTATGTGCCTCTCCCGATCATTCTACAAAGCATATTTGATTTTTTAAATTAAATAATAAACATGTTAGCATGTGTTGGTTCTAGTACACAGTACGTAGTTTGCGCTTAATGCTTAGCTATAATTATTACTTTATCTAAATTGCTTTAACCATTCATTCAACAAACAGATGCCCCCTGTGCAGCACTGCTCCAGGTCTGGAGATGCAGACATGTGTGAGGCTTGGAGCCTGTGTGTGAGCAGCAGGGTTGATCGCCTGCCAGCTCACTGGAGAGATGCCATGGGAGGAGGTTGAATTCACTCTGCAAAGCCTTCCCAGTCACCAGACTCTGGGCTTCATGTGCCCTCCCTCAGTGTTCCTGGTCAGCGTGTGGCAGTACAAAGCCCAAAGCCTTCGCTGTTGGGTGGTTGTGGATTTGAATCCCAGCTGTGACATGGGCTAGCTCTGAGCTTCAATCTCTGCCTCTTAAAATAAGGATAATAAAGTAGTTGCCACATGTTGTCATGAACTAGGCCCTGGCCTAAGTGCTTTACACTTGAGATTTTATGGAATCCTCACATTAGCCCTCTGCAGTGTATCCTGTTAATATCCATATTTAACAGATGAGGAACCTGGGGCACAGAAGGGTTAAGAAACTGGCCCACGGGATAGAGCTTTGAGCTGAACCCAGGCCTGTCAGGCAGCAGGGGCTACATTCTTCACTGTTGTGTGGCATCATAACATGTCATGTGTCCAAACATGTTAAGATCCCTGGCACACAGTGTCAGAGTAAACAGTAGCTATTATTATTGTCACTATTGTTCTAGAATTCAGGTCTTTCTTTACTGCACTGAGTACTATATATTGTAGCCGTTCAGTGAAACTTTATTGGATTAAATTGGTTATGAATTTTGTGTATGGGAAGATGGGTAACTCTCCTGTCTCTAAAGGGAAATGCTTAGTAGAATATCTTAAATTGGAGGAAGTTATGAAAATATATAATAAAATAATGGCCAGAGAGGCAAGCCAGTTAATGAGATTGGGTACTGGAAAGTTGGCAAGAAGTTAAAAAAGTCGAAGGGTACAGAATGGTGATAGATGAGATTTGAAAACATTCTGGGTAGCAGATAGTGTTTTTGAGCAAAAGAAACAGAGGTGATACATTACTCAGTTACGTGGCCATCCTGTACAACAATGATGAGCAGATAGGAGGGTGTGCAGTCTTTAAAGTTTAAAAACAAATTTGTCCCTCTGCCATCCTTCCCTTCACTTGACACACAATGGTTAAGTGGTCAGTAGATTCTGTTTTGCCTGATGAAGATTTGCGTGAATTAAGTTAGACTGTCTTGCAAATTGCTGAACCAGAAAATAAAAGATTTTCTCTATTTGAAAGGGAGCTTTCCTCCGGGGAAGAACACAGTTGCCCAGGAGGAATCTGGACCTGTTGAGTCCAGGAACTTCTATCCCTCTCCACCCTTTCCCCAGTGTTTCGCCAGCAGAAAAAGAATGTTATTAAAAGTTTGTGATGAAACAGAGCTGCACACTGAGACATGGCTGCCAGAACTTTTATCTTTATGGTTCTCTTGAGCTTGGGGGAGAAATAATTCAATGCTGCAAATGTAAATTGGGAGTAACATTTTCCATTTTGCTAATAGTCACTCCTTTGGTTTTTTCTTGGATTTAGTTTATTTCTCTCTCCTTTTGGGTTTTGTGCTATCATAGCCTGCTTGAGTATTTTATCTCTTGGAGGGTCAGAAGGCCAGATTTGGATGCTATATAGCCAAGAACACTCTGCACCAATGCCTAGTTACGCTGCATGACGGGTCTAAAGGAAATACCACTGACACTGCTGCCTAGCATGTTGCACTGACAGTGCTCGGAAAGAAGATACAAGAAGCTCCCTGGGTTCCTCCTTCACCAGTAGGCTTGCTGGAAGATCTGCCTTCCTGACAGTAGTTTCTGTTTTATTTGACTACTTTCTGCACCCATGATTTGCAGAGGGGCATAGGATTGCCTTGCTCTGGGAAACATTGTGTTTTGTGATTCTGCTTGGAGGTGAGAGGACTCATCAATAAAATAGGAAACTATCAGGATGCTGAGAAGGTATTCAAAAGATTTTAGGAAATCTTGAAGGATAAATATCCATTTCAATTAAGCAAGTAGGTCAGTCTTCTTAGGCTGTCTGTAATAATATAGGAATTTGGAGTAGGGTGGTCCTTCCTGACAAGTCTAGGGTTGGTTTTATGTATTTGCTAAGATTTATTTAAAAATTTTTAAAATGGCATATACTATAAGGAAAGTGAGTATTAATGACATTTTAACTCAGCTTAAGCAATAAATAATGGGTATCATATAATTTCCATTTATTATTCTTTCCCTTATTTCAGGGTCTTTCTTCCTGTGAAGTTTCAATAAAATGCTTAGTAATACGTTTTGCTTTATTGCAGACAGGATACATTTCAAGAGGCCTTCTTCCCCTTTTCTGTCTGATCTATCTGCCAAATATCTTGACTTTATATCTCCCATAACCTATCTGATCTCCCTGTGGCTGTGGGGCAGGCATATCTTTGAAAGTAGAATTTTGAGTAAAGAAATCCGGAAGTTAGGGAGGGATGACCAGGCTCTGTGGCTCCTTGTTAATTTCAGCTTCAAGCCACGTGCTGCCTCTTTTGGGCCCTTGACCTACCACAGAGCATATTTTTTTCTTTCTTAGTGTAAATTCTGCCTCTCCATATAGGTGGTATTTGTTATTTAACTATGGTATAAACATGTGACCTACCTGTGCCTTGGTGCCGTCATCTGTAAAACGGGGCCATCAGGTATTCCTGACCTACTTAAGATTACTATGAGGATTATGTGATAATGTACAAAGAAGCCTTTTGAGAATTATTAAGTACAGTACAAACATAAAGTGGCATACAATTAAGTGTAACCTTTATTATTGATTTCTACTTTGTGATGACCTCATAAAATTTGATTCCTTTCAGCAATTTGAGTCTGAAAGGAATCAAATTCCTTCCAAAGTCACAAAGGAAGTTAGGGTAGAAGTATGGCCAAAGTCGAGGTCTCCCGACTCACCCACCAGCAGGATGCTCAGTGGTGATTTCTGCTTTGCTTTACATTTGGGTCTTTTCAGGGAAGGAGATAACTCTCCTTTCTTGGATTAAGATGGCACTTAGTAGAAGCAAAGAACACTGCATTACTTGGTTCTTTTCAATCCTCGTTTGCTGTTGACTTCTATATCTACATGTGCTGAGCTGGCATGAAGAGGAGAAGACAAATATGACTAGGTTCTGGCCTTCAGGGGTTGACAGTCCAGCGGAAGGAGGCAGACAAGCAAACAGACATCCAAGAGTCTGAGTTCTTGACTCTACTCCTTATAAGCAGGGTCTGTCTGTGCAGGTCATGCCTGCCTCTGGGCTTAGGTTTCCCAGCTGCGCAGTGAGGTCTGGGACTAGACATACAGAATGATCATGATCACTGAGGTCTCTTCTAATATGTCACATTTTATGGCCCTATGGTAATCCAAAACTGTACACCTGCTAAGCCTTCACAAACTGAAATGTAGGGAAACTATTGATCTGATGGCATATTTTTCTTAACCATTAGTTGTGATAAATTTTGCAGGCTAACTACATTTTCTAATATTGAACACTAGTATTGTATTGTATTGGAACATAATGGCAATACTTGTTCAGTTAACCGAATGGTCAACTTTGCAACGATAGCAGAAATGGATGTCTCATGATGACTTAATACAAGCTACAGAAATGTATGCTAGCCTTGACTACTATTCTCTGCAATTCTGCAGTGCCTTTCTCTTAGGAACTTTTAGGTAATCTTCCTTTTTCCCTAAAAAGGGCCATAGAATAATAGCAGCTAACATTTATTTAGTGTTTGGCTATGTGCTAGATAGGTATTGTTCTAAGTGCTTTCCATATAAAAGCTCATTTAATCTTTAGAACTACTCTTGAAGTAGATGTCACTATCATCTCTATTTTAGAGATGTCTTAAGACAACTGAAGAAGAAATTAAATAAAGCTTGTTCAAGATGACACAGCTATTACGAGACGGAGGCAGGATTCCAACACAGGCAGTCAGCTTCAAGCAGCCACACTTTTTATGGCTGGACCATTGCCTAAATGAAAGCTTCTCATTCTCAGCTCATGTCTAGAACCGGGAAAAACTGACCTCTGTTATGAGGCCACAGTCTAAGAAAGCAGTTGAATCATCTTACTTGTGGCTCTAAACTTGGCTAGATCCTCAAGCATAAGAATTCTTACTATGCACAAGGGTTCTCAATGGATTCCATATCTTAGGTGACTCATGAACCCTTGAAAATTGTGCAAAATTACATTTATGTGCCAATGTGTGCTGTGTTGGAGTGACAGGGGCTAGGGTGCTTGCTGGTTTTCTGCAAGCACCCTATTAGAGGGGCTCCTACTCTGTCACTGGCAGGATCCTAGCTGTGCAGGCTCTTGTCAGCCCTAAATCTGGATAATATTCTGGGCTGGAACTTAAGACATAACTACCCATTGAACAAGTGAGCGGCCGTGGGAACCTTGAAGAACCAGACTTTGCAAAGGTCCCTCTGCTGCTCGGATCTTCACTTCTGAGGTGCAATTGGACAGGGCCCTTTTCTCTCCTTGACAAATTTTCCAATCAGTTTTCCCCTTAATTTTGGAACCTCAAGATTTTGAGGGTTTTTTTTTTTTGTTTTACTTCTTCCTTACTGCTTTTGTTTAGAAATCAGACATCAATAAACTTTTTATTACTCGTCCAATCCAGGAGTTCAGTTTCCCATTTAACTTTTATGAATGTTTTCTTTGTTAAGATGGGTCCTTTCAAAACCTTGTAAGAATGTTTTACCATATGCTAACATAAGAAAGGAGTGTTAAAACTAGAAAATCCAACTGGAAGTGAGCACTCACGTGCACACACACACACACTCTCTCTCTCTCTCTCTCAGGCAATTTCATAGAAATTCAGTTTGTAGAAATTGAGTGCATGTGCAAAAAAAGAAAAAAAATTTTAAGTGTTATTGATAGTGTTGTTATTTGTGTTACCTATTTGGTCCTAGTTTCTCTTTATATTAATAGTCGATCGCTCTAAGTAGGTTGTTTTAGGACTGAAAATAGGTTCAAATATTAGAGAGATGACAAAATTCTGCTACAAAGTAGTTTTGTTATGATTTTGGTCCAAATGAGTAATATAATTAGCCTGTCTTTTTTGTTGTGATCTGGAACATTTTATTGTCTATCTTATTCATGTTATCTCAGTTCAGGCATTGTCCTTGGGTTTAAATCCCAGCTTTGCCACTTATAAACTGTGTGACTTGGGGCAAGTTTATTTCATCTCTTGGCGTCCTTTTTTAAAGGGGAAAGGGCAAAGTCATAATTTTATGTTGTCAAAGTGTTGTGAGGAGCGAGATCAGCATGTTTACGTGTTTCACACTGGCTTTGCACAGAGTTAGCACTTGATAAATGACGCTGTTCTTACTGATTGTCGTCATCATCATCATCATTAAATTAATGTGTGTCATATGTCAGTGACAGTGCCTGGCACGTAGTACAGATATTTTATTGGGTTTGATTGTACATAGTTAGCTCTTGTGACTGAATCCGAGGTTGCCAGGGGCGGCTTTTTGTTCAGCAGATTAACAAGGAGGAAATTGTTGAACAGAACAAATGATGGCTCTACCTTTAAGTCAACAGGCTTCAGAGTGAGGTGGTCCCGAATGCAAACAATGAAATGTGGCAAGTCTGGTGGAGGAAATAAAACAACCCTGAAGCGGTTTTAAGGAGCAGCAGTTGCCCAGTCACCCCAATTGCTGAAATTTTCCTTCTCTCCTTTGAATGAGGAGAGCAGAGAGGGGCAGAAAGGTTACTGGTTGTGTTCATTAATTTTCTTTCAAGAACTGCCACATGTCACCAGTCCCCCCTCCTACCCACCCCCTGCGCCAGTGCTGTTTGGCTGTCTTCTCTTTGCCCAGGAGAAGCCAAAATGTTAAATTGGTGGAGCTTACTAGATCTGACAGAGAAATTCTTCACGTCTGGCCTGAATGTCTAAGTAAATTTGGTGTACTCCTTGTGGTCTGGGGCAAATGCTGGAAGCTATTAGAATTCTGAACAAAACCCTCCATTCAAAGACTGCTCGTTTCCTGCTGGGGTAATCCAAGTATCAAACATTAAGAAATATGGGCGAGGAGAATGTGGCTGCTCAATGCAGAACCCACCAAGGTGTCTACGACATCTCCCCAAATGACTTAGAATGTTACTTCCACTTGATCATCTTGAGTAAGTGGTTTCTTTTGAAAATAAGAGCTCTGCTTTTCCTATACCAAGTATAGATGAGAGTTGACTGCATTTCCTCTTGTCAGTCAAATTTAGGACAAGAAAGCTTTCTCCTTCCCTTGAAGTTCTAGGGACCTAAGTTTTTGATTTTGTTTTGTTTTGTTTCCCTCTCCTTTCCTTATACATTTCCTTCTGAAATAAAAAATTATCTTTCATTAGTTACAGTTGTGGAGTCTATTGTTTTAGACTAGGCCTGCACAGTGGCTGGAAACTATTTTATTAAGAAAGCTTTATAGAGGAGCTATGGTTTATCTCATGAAATATCTGAGTTTGTCATAAATTGTTTCCTTTCTATACAGAAATTTATTTTCTGTGAAATTCCAGGTGTTCTTTTACATAGACTTGAAAGGAATAGATTTGATAGTCAGTTCAGGGTTTTTTCCCCCTCCAAGAAGAATATGTTCTTGTGATAGATTAATTGAGGATGAAATCAGATAACATTGGTGAAATCATTGGGTATGCATAGTGAAAACCATTATTTTAATTAATTTTAGGTGCACTGTGCTGTATAGCAGTTGAATGCTGCTATGTAGTAGTAACCGGCATATTGTTTCGCTCCTGTACTTTTCATAGCGTATGGGGACTATTTTCTTAGACAGTCTCACTGCTGCTAGAGAACAGGGACAAAGCCTTATTTGTCATGGTATTCCTGCTTCATACCACCACATTAGACACATAATACTTCTTTTAAATGAACAAATGAATAAGAGACATTTTTACAAAACTTGAGTGTTAGACCAGGTAGTTTCACAAAATAAAACACTAGAGTAGGTTTATTGGACTTCCTCCTGTCTTCAACCTTTCCCTTAGCTTGTGTCTGTGTGTTGTTTTCTTTCTACAAGATGGTGTGGTTAGTGAGACCAGTTTTCTTTAGTCATTAAGGAATTCAGCTACATCACTTAACAGTCCCGGGTGTGTGCCTCTCCCCGCCATATCTGCATGGGACATGAAATACGTGAAAAGGTAATGTCGAATGGGAAAAATTAACCTATTTTGATGGCTTTTAAGGAGTTCTAACTGCTCACGATAGCAAGCGACTCCCTTGTCAGCAGATAGCAGGCCTGGGTTATGTCAGAGGTAGCGTGGTGGTTCACTTGTGGAGAGTTTTTTGTCTTTTCCTCCAAGTTATTCTGACCTCTCAGACGAAAATATTCCCCATCTCATAAAAGTCAGAGCAAATTTATGAGTCTGCTCCTGACCACTTGTCCTTTATGCTTTAAAAGAAAGAATAAATCTACAATAAGATTCATAGGTCGCTGTTGCACCATGTAAATGGTGGGCAGGGGCCAAATATTCCACCTTTCTGGGTTTGCTTATCTTTTCCTGATTCCGGCTGTTTGGGGGAGAAGGAAGCTTGGGGAGTGAAGGTTGCTGCAGAGAATAGTAATGTATAATAGTCAGTTCTCTTTAGAAACAAGCTGTTGCTCTCCCTGCCTGGAGGGCCTCACGCTTTGGCACTGCGCTGAAGAGGTCCCAGGCGTGGCTGAGGTAAAACTGCTAATGAAAAAGTAGCCAAGGCAGGTCAGGACGAACCATCTCAGGCTGCACTGAAAAAGAGGACATTTTGTAATTAAAGGCCCAGAAAAACATGAGTGTGGGTTTTTTTGTTGCCAACGCTATGACAGTTGTGCTTTCTACCTGTTCCCATGGGTTTTCTGTAATTTTATCATTCATTCAACAAGTATTTATTATCTACTCTGTGTTCTGTTCACCATATACTTCAGGGAGTACTTGAAACAGCTCATAAACGAATGTGTGATGACTCAGGAGTGAGTCTGGTCTTCAAGGACCTTGTCACCCAGTAAGAGAGAGAAGTATGCAGGTGGGGAGAGGCCGGTCCCTAGGATAAGGGAGGAGGCAGAGCAAAGCGATTTGGAGTTTGATAGAGGCGGGTTCAAATTCAGCCTCTTTGGGCTTTGCGCAAGTTACTTAATCTTGAACTTCAGTTTCTAGACTCTTAAATTGTAAATAACGCATACCTTCCTGGAAGGGTTGCTTTAGGATTTAAAATCAGCTGTGAAAAGGACCTGGCCCAGAGTCGGTATTTGATAAATGGCAGCTCTTACTATTTTATGATCTCTGCCAAGGTGCAGATAACTGTGGGAGCTCAGAGGAGGTGCTCTGCTCACCATCCACTGGACCGTCGGACAGGCGTGAGAAGATTAGAGAGGGACCAAGAGTTTCACGGGGTACACTCCTCTGTGCCGAGTCTGGGAGGGTGAGTAGGATTTGGGAATGTGGTGAGAAGAATAGAGAAGAAATTGTATTCAAGACATATATTTTTATACGTTCTGTTTTTACAGATAGGGACTCATTTTGCATCATTTTTATTTGCAGTATGTGAATCAAATCGTAAGGTTACTTTAAGCCTTAGCATGAATCCCAATGCCAAGAAGTGTGCATTTCTTCTGTTTTCTTTTGTCATCTCCCACAAGCCTTTCTATGTAACACAAAGCATCTATTGAGCGATTGCAGAGGTGCATGACCTGGCAGTGTTGCAATCTCTGTGCATTAGTGGAGGCACCCTTCCAGTTCTTTATTTGAATCAGAGGTGTTTTAGAGACAGTGTACAGATCCTAAATTCTCCGTTGTTTCTTGGAATGATGATAATGACAGTTGTGGCTATTATTGATTATTTGTAACTCCCAATAATCTAGAATCTTAATTTGTCAAAGACCTCGCTTCTTGGTGAGTCTGAACACACTGACGTCTTCCCCGTGTCCTTCCGTACCGGCCGGCCTACAGCTCATTTTGGCCGGGCTGACTTTGGCCTTTGTGCCCATCCTTTGTGTCTATGTGCCCGGCCTGCCAAGTTCTTGAGAAAACGTGAAACTTACTCTCTTTCAGACTTGCTAAGAAGGGTGCTTGTGTCCTGTAGAACAAGTGCGAACAGGAGGTCCTTACCATAACTCTTATTTGCCGTGTTCTCTCTTCCCTGTACTTTCTGAACCTTTGCCTTTCCACACACAATTTTTTATTATAGATCTTACAATAGCTTTGTGGTGCTGGCTTATTAAGGAACCTGCATCCACTGTAGTTGTAAACTTGTTGGTCTCTCTCTGAGTTGGAAAACAACACCCACGGAAAACCACATTCTATTATTCTAGAACACTTGTTGGGCTCCTAGTAGAGGCAGAATGCTGTCCACAGGATTTGTCCCTGAAGGCATCAAGAATGATCAAGAAGAATCTTGCAACCGGGCATAGTTCCTTTTGAGGGAGAGAGAGGTAAGTAAGTAACATCAGATAAGTATCATTCTAACTCTTACTTTCTAAATGGCTAATGCTTGGCTGACGTGCCATAAAGCTAATTTGTTTATAGTTGTGTCACATAATTATACACTCTGTATATAATATGCTTTTGAAATTATTATTTATTGCACAAATATTAAAACAGAAAGTAAACTCAAAACATAAGGAAAAATGTGTGTGGGCTCACCATTTGTATAAATCAAACTTTTTATATCTTTTTGGGTTCACTAATAGTCCCTTTTCTGTGAATTTGTAACTTTGCACACAGTGGAAGTCATACTGTAGATACCACCTGGTGGTCTATTTCCCCCAGTTTCCCTTCCACACACACCACAGTATCATTCACATATGCTATAAAAATTAATCACGTCTGCATGCAGAAATTTAGTTATACTTAAAGAACTCATAATTTGAACTCAGAGCATCTGGAAACAGCCACCACCACCACTCACCCAGGTACTTTTTTTTCTCTTTGTGGTAAGAGTAGGAATTAGGGATGGTAGCAAGAGTGCCAGAGGTCATTGTCAAAGGCCATCTTGGTAATTTCATCAGAAATCTAGATGCATTGCCTATTAGAGTGAAACCTCTTTGCCTTCCACATTCAAAGAAGAGAATTTAGAAGGAAATACTTAAGGACTTCTAAGATGTCCAGGAGAAAAGTCTCTACATTATTAGTTTTAGTGGGGGAAATTAGGTGCAGGTAAATAGTGGCAAAAACACCTGCCATCTTGGTTTATTCTGAAATGCTTTTGGCTTGGGTTGAAGGCTTCTCTCTGTCTCTGTCTTTGATTGTCTGTCTGTCTATCATTCTCCTCTGAAGATGAGCAGTATCACTTCTCAGACTGTGGATGGAAGTGTTGGGGGTATAAGATGATAACTCGAAGCTTTCCAAAAGTTCCCAAAGTGTGCACAATGCATTTAACATTTGGAAGAAGATGGAAATGCTGCTGTGTTGATAGGCAGGGGAACCGGCAGAGAAGAGCAGTGGCCTGAAGTCTCACAGCAGAGGGTCAGATCTTTGCTCTGGCACTAAATTTGGTGGCCTTGGGCAAATTACTTAACATTTCTGAATCTTTTTATGAGGAAGATAATTAGAGTACCCACCTTCCATGGTTGTGGTGAGGATTAAACCGCACAATGTACATAATGCACTTAGCACAATGCCTCTCATGAATAGTGAGCACTCCATAAATGTGAAATGTTATTGTTGTATTTTCCCGCTACACATAATAATTTTACTGCTTTCCGAACTGATATCCCTGGACTTAGATAGTGGGGGCCGGGGGGGGGGTTGTCTGTGAATTATTTTCTGTATTTCAAAATCTAAGAGAAGGAGACAGTTCTGGTCATTGTAATAAGCATGTGGTGGATGGAGTCTTTGAAGCGTGGAACCCACAGGGAGAGAATAAGAGAAAGGGTTTGTGGTGTTGAAAAAGTAGGAGCTTCCGGCCAAGGCAGTTAGCAAGTTGTTTTTTAGTGAAAGCCGGGGGCTTTCCAGTGGTTATGGGAATAAATAGAGGGATGTTATGAGCGAAGGACTTGATTGATTGCTACAAGTGATCATTCCCCCCGTGGAGCCTCAGAAGCTGGTACATTGTGATGGAGTTCCCAGTTGCTCAGTCGAATTTTCTGGATTGGAGAGTGTGTTATTACTGCCAAGTGCGTTATAAGCAGTGAGAAAACTGCCAGACAAATGGAAACCGGTTTCTCTACCCAACTTGGTAGAGCGTTTGCTCTAGGCAACCAGACAGACTCCAGAAGACATTTGTCTTTACCCCCCTACCCCCCACTTTTTTTAGTTGTAATTTAAACTGACATCACTTGATTTTGACATTGCAACAAGGTCTCTGTAGACTTAACATTATGTTCATTTTCCCATGCCCGTCGTCCCTGGAGATTGATGGGTTTATACCAACATGGAAGTTGGTTGGAATGGAAACCATCCAGAAAATGATTAGGGAGCTTGGAGCTTTCTGAAACTGGGCACAGTGTGTATTAAGCCATTATTGTTTTAATGAAACTTGTCTTAGCTGGGGTCTCTTAACTACCTGTTTCCTAGTTTGATACTGAGTCACCAATTTACACTAATGAGACCCTGTCAAGATTTGCAAAAGACTCTATTAAGCTTGGTGGAGAAACAGAAACAAACAAACGGCCTGGTTTCAACAGAAACTGTCAACATACATATCTGTGAAAAAATTCATGGCAAGTATGTTTTATATGATACCAAGGTGGTTTATGCTATGTCTCATCAGTAAGCAGTTAAATACCACCCTTCCCTGGTAAATTTGCATACTTACGTGTCTGGTGTGAAATCCTGCACACGCCATCTTTTGATGGTTTGCCTGTGGATTATCCACTGTGAGAATTGTCTCTGGACAATGGGAAGCAGCAAAGCATAGTGGAAAGAATATAGGCTTTGGAGCCACACATAGCTGGGCTCCAGCTGCCTCCTCTCCCAGGTGGTGGCCAGGTAAGTTCATTAACCTACTTTTGCCCGAGTTTTTTCACCTGTAACGTGGGGTGGTAGTATTTATAGGGCAGTGCTACCCAAAGGCTTAGTAGAGATGATGTAAGTAGCTAATGCAGAGCCTGACATATAGTTGGTGTTCACTAAAGGGTAGATTGAAAGACCTCCACGATATCCAACTGAATTCCTCCCACCTTTGTCCAAGGCCACCCAGCCTTTCTTGGTCTTCTCTACCAGGATCAGTTAGTGTGTGTTCTTAAAGGCAGCCTGATTTTATCATTGGCCCAGAGGGGGAGATACTTAGGAAGGCCAGCCTACTGCAAGAGAACTCATCTATTTTGCTGCAGAATCAAATACGAATGGTTTTGCGATTGTCCATTATTTGTCTTTCACTTCTTCTCTTCATTAATAGTCCTAATGGAGGCATAATTGTCTTTGTAGACTTTGTTGGTCATAATCTCTTGATTTCTTTAAATTCCACGATAACCAAGAACGTGTCGTGTTTTTATGATCTCTTTTGGTTCCCAAAACCCAAAGAAGAACAGTGAGAGGGTGGGAGATGAAATGGCAGATTGTTTATTTATAATTTATTTTTCTGGAGACAGTATTCCTATAGAGGGGTATTCTCCCCACCCTCCCACACCCTCCAAATTGAGGTAGTAAGTGATGGGAGAGACATACTCTGAACTGCTTTCACCAAATTCTGCTGTGATTTCTCTTTGTACTTAGCTGTGAAATCATCAATGCTGCATGGAGACATTTACCTTCCATCATATGTTTGCTTCTTTTTTTTTTTTTTTTGAGACAGAGTCTCACTTTGTTGCCCAGGCTAGAGTGAGTGCCGTGGCATCAGCCTAGCTCACAGCAACCTTAATCTTCTAGGCTCAAGTGATCCTCCTGCCTCAGCCTCCCAAGTAGCTAGGACTACAGGCATGCACCACCATGCCTGGCTCATTTTTTGCGTATGTATATTTTTAGTTGGTCAATTAATTTCTTTCTGTTTTTAGTAGAGATGGGGTCTCGCTCAGGCTGGTTTCGAACTTCTGACCTTGAGCAATCCTCCTGCCTCGGCCTCCCAGAGTGCTAGGATTACAGGCATGAGCCACCGTGCCCAGCCTGTTTGCTTCTTGATTCAGGGCTGAATGCCTGTTTGAGTGGTTCTGGCTACAGCTAAATGGTGTTTCTATTTCAAATAGTACTGCAAACTGTAGAGAAAGATAAATATATATATATTTTTTGTTGGGAGAGCTTGTTCTCTTCTTCGGGTATCTTTCACTCTCACGTCTCCAACCCATTCTTTAAAAAACAAAACAACACTAACAAACAAAAACTTGTATTGAAGCAACATCTAGGCCTAGGCTGGAGCCTTATTCTGATATGGCAGAATCCTGTTACCATCTTTTTGTAGGTTAATTTCAATGGTTTTAGACTGACTCATGCAAATCTCCCAGTATTATTGATGAAGACAGAAGAAAAGGTATCATTAAGACCTCCCAGGATTGGTTCAGGAAAAAATATTCTTTATCTATGGAAAATTCATTGTCTTATCAAGAAGGATGCCTTGAAATAG
>VSMD01070201.1:0-12453 GCA_008750895.1 Mirza zaza
TTTGCCTTTGTCTCCACCTCTAGTCCCATGTTTGCCCCTTGCATTTAATGGTGGTTCCACCTTTTCAGGTTCTGGCCTTGGGTGCCCCAGGACACTACTTGCTCTGTTCTCTGGCTCTGCCTGCCCTTGGCCTTCCAGAGTGTGTTAGAACAAGGCTCCCTCTCTGGCAGCCATGGCCCGGCAGGCACCTGGCGTGGCAGGCAGCTGGTCGACCCCACAGCCGGGTGCTCTTATGCCTGGCGCAGCACACAACTGCAAGTGGCAGCTTGGGGGCAGCCGTGCAGCCTGCTCGGAGCCTGGCACCTGGACTCCAGCCTGGCCACTGTCCCTGCCAGACTGGCCCTCAACTCAGACAGTTTAAATAATTTTGAAAAATTTTCATATTTTAAAACCTATCTTTGTAGCACCTTTATGGTAGACACAAAGTAGGCACATAATAGGTGCTCAACAAATAATTAAGCACCTGCCTGCCCCAAATTAATAACCCCTTTAGGTCAGATGAAGAAACAGAGCATAGAGGGGTTGCTTGAGCATGTTATGCAGCAGAAATGTTTTTATTCACCTGCAGAAGATGCACGTAGGTGGCTCTGAGAAGAGCAGGAAACGTGTAGGTACACGAGCGCCTTTCTCTAATGAGAAGGGAGTGATTCCTTCTCCTTTTATCCTTGACACTGTGTTCTTTGAAGGAGTATGTTGTTCCTACATTAACAACCATGACACTCACAGGATGAGACACGAAACTGCATTGTGAAAGGACTTTGGTGACATGAACAGGAAGGGGTACAGAGTGTAACTTTTGAAACAAGCTCAGTGGAAAACAGAAATTAAGTAAAGAACTCAAGTGGTTTGACCGCACAAAGACAGAACTCGTGCCAAGAATTTTTCCAGTTCTTCTCAGAGGTGCTTAAACGTAGGTAGACCAGAAAGTGCCCTGATGTGCTTGGGTGACAGCCCAGCTTGGCGAGGAGCAGAGACTAGCATGCTCTGGTCTGATCCCGTTGTCTGTCCACAGAGGACTGGGCACCCCTTGCAGGACATAAAGCTCAGGGGCTTTTGAATCCAAGCTGATCAAATGTAACGACATAAGGCATACATTCTAGAAAGTTTTGGATTCCAACTGAGAGAGTCAGGGTGTGTCTACATTCCCCCCCCTGTTAAGGAGCATTAGCTCAAGCTGTGACTGACAGCAAGTGAAGACCTGGTGTATGGAGTGAACCAAGGAGGGACTGAGTGGGACCAAGGAGTTCTCTCAAACTCACATGAATCGCATATCCAATTAAATCAGTCGACTGAAAAAAAAATACCAGTTCATGTGTATGCCTAGATTTAAAAAAACCCTTGAACTTGTATATGCATTTATAAAACCATAAAATGCTAGAATGATGTGTATATATATTAAATTCATGATTGTAATTGTCTCTGGTGAGAAAAGATGGGGACAAGAATGAGTATGAAAGTCAAGGAAGTTCTTGGTGTTATCTTTAATGCTATATTGACTTGATTTTAAACCCACTGAGAGCAAATATGAAAAAATATGAACAGCCACTAATCTTGGGGAAGCACAGGTTTTAAAGTATATTTTCTCTGTCCCTTTTTTCTTTTGTTTGACTAGCTGTTTTTTAAAGTATTTTATTGCAATTAAAACAAAACACAACCAAAAGAATGAGTGGAAAAGCAAGCTAATCCCTTATTGCAGCCAGTGACAGCTGTGGTCAGCCCGTGTTAGACCTTGAAGTCTTAACAGCTTCACTGTTACCCAGTGGACACTTACGATGCCTGGAGCAGGCTGGAGGATGCAAGTTCTTGCGTTTGGTCCTGGACACTCACAGTCACAGTCACGAAGTAATGGCAAATGGCCTTTGTCCAGGTCCCTCCAATAAGGTATCTGTGTAAAGCGTATTTGTAAATTTCATACTATGATAAGGACAATGAAAATCAAGGGAGTCAAACACCACTTTATAAAAACATCTAACTGCTTTAGCACAAGAATTTGGGGTTCTCCTGGAAGCACCATGCAAGATTTAAACACAGTGAGTATGTCCTCCTCTATGATGGACTGGGAGCACCACATCTAAAGAGGAGCATGGTGACGCTTGAGTAGAAGCATCGATGACACCAGTGCATGGTCACCTACGGAGACCGCATTTGGGCAGGTGCGCTGCTCTGTGATACCTGTCTAGTTGACTCGTTGTCTTAGGACATTTTTCTGTTGAGGGTAGTTTCCCTTTTCAAAATAAAATTCTTGATTTTTATTGAGAATATCATTCAGTGGCATCCTTCTTTGTCAGAAATTTTACATCAGAAGCAGAAAGAAAAATGGGGTTTGTGGAGGGAGAGTTCCAAGATGCCAGGTGATGGAGTCTGTGGTTTTGTTAGAAGGTTACTAACAAACCTAAGGAAATGGCCTATACCAGCGACCTCTTGGTTTCATTGTCGGGGAGAAAGGAGAAGGAAGAGGCAGAGCACGATGACTGCGGTGTTAGCATCACACAAGGTAGAGAAAGGATCACCTGGGAGGACAGAAAGACTATGGAAAGAGGACTCTGCAGCCCTATAAGCTAACAGCATGCAGTTCTGACAACGCATTTGCCAGTCCTCCCATTGACACAGACTCTGCCCTTGGACCTGGGCGAGGTTGTGACTACAATGGAAATGATGTTACGTGACTTCTGAGGATAGGTCATAAAAGCTTCTGCCTAGTCCTCATGGCTACTTAGAACCCAGAACTTGGGCCATGACGAAGCCCAGGCAGCCTTCAGGTCACCTCCAGCTCTCCAGTCTTTCCAGGTGAGACTCCAGTCATCCTAGAGCTGAGACAAGCCATCCGCCGTGCCTTTTCAGAATTCTTGACCCATAGAACCCATGAATATAATAAAATGTTCGTTCATTTATACGCAGCAGTAGGGACTGGAACAAGAACTTTCTCTAGGGCCTGTGGTTTGTCTTTAGCTTGAGTGGGAACCAAAAGAAGGCATCAGCTAGTTACATCTTCCCTTCATAGCATCCGTGAAATTCTATGGGAGTCCAAACAGGGCTGGCTTTCTTTTGTCAGCATATTTCCAAAGACCACACCTGTAGGCATTCTCTGGCTAGTCTTTTACTCCTTTAAAGATAATAACATACTTTATTATAATAATCTGTGTTTGATGATTGCAGTATCTAAAGTCTCTGCAGGTCTCTTTATGCTCTGTTAGTTCCAATGGTTCTCACTCATGGTGCCTTGTTTACTTGTGTCCTTAGTTATGTGTGACTCTGAGTTGTTCATCATCTCACTCAAGGGAGGCTAGGTTATGGTCACTGCAGTACAAACAACTCCCAGATTTCCCAAATCTTATCATGAGAGTTTATTTCTTGCTCATGTTCTATGTCTAACTTAAGTCATATGGGAACTCTAATCATACTTTTTAATTTTTATTTCAGAGTTTTATGGGGGTACACATGCTTTTGTTACAGTTTGCTTTTGTACAGTTTGAATCAAAGTTATTAGTGTGCCCTTCACCCAGTTAGTGTGCATTGTACCCATTAGGTGTGAATTTACCCATCCCCCTCCCCCCCACCTGCTTGATTTCCCTTAAGTTTTACTTCCATATGTGCACATAAGTGTTGATAGATTAGTTCCAGTTTAGTTTTGTTTTCTTTTCCTTTTTTTAATACATGGGATCTTATTCTGTCACCCAGACTGGAGTATAGTGGCATGCTTATAGCTCATGGCAGCCTCAAATTCCTGGGTTCATGCAATTTTCCCATCTTAGCTACCTGAGTAGCTAGGACTGCAGGTGTATACTATCATACCTGGCTAATTTATTTTAATTTTTTTATATAGAGAATTTTTTTGTGTGTGTGGAGACAGGGTCTATGTTATGTTGCTCAGGCTGGTCTCAAGCTCCTGGTCTCAAGCAATCGGCCTCCCAAAGTGCTCACTCAAGAACTCAGGCTGACGGTAGCTCCAACTCTAGATTTACTTCCACAAATCTGCTTGGGAGAGTGAATAAAAAGTGTACTGGCTCATCAAGCTTTGGTCTGGAAGTGACACACATCACTCTCGTCATGTTATTAGCCAAAGCGAGTCACTTGGTCATGCCTAATTTCAAAAGAGGTAGAGAGGTACATTGCTGCCATGTTTCTGAAAGACAGAGACAGAGCTATATGGCAAATAGCTCTAAAGGTAACCACACTCGTTTCTTTGGAATATTATTTGTAGGACTTTGTTGAAGTAGGAGGATGGTGTATTTACATTGATTTCTGCTAGTGCCCTGGGACACTACCAGTCAGTGTCTTTGTCTTCTTTATGTGCACAGCCTGAAGTGTTTTTTGAACCACCCAGGTAATGTGCAGGACAACCTTCCTTATGGTGCCCTGGTGACAGGAGTGGGCGGGCTGAGTTTATTTTGAGGTCACCATTACACTGACAGTGTAGCCCTTTGGGGTTCCAGCTTTACGAAGAGGAAGATCTATCAGAGGAGCCTCTACCTTGGGTGGATCTTGGACTTTATCTTCTGTTTCCATCTCCCTGGGAGGTAATGAAAATTGCAATTCAAGTTTAACAAGTTCAGCAAATGCCCTTGGGGGAGAAGAAGCTTCAGTGCTTAGTTCACCTCTCTGAGTATTATTTTTACTTAGTTCTTTGCTAATTATTTGGTAGCTCACACTATCTTCTCAGCTCTTTTATGCTCTTAAGAAGTTTCAAACTTAAAAACATACTACATCTTTAGTTGTTTTCATCATGTGGGTTAATCCAAATATCCCAGCCTGTTCCTTCATCTGAAACAGAACCTCTGGAGCTGTATTGTCCAACACAAAAGCCACTGGCTTCATGTGGCTATTTCAATGCAAATGTATTAACATTAAGTAAAATTAAAAGTCCAATTTCTCCATCACATTAGCCACTTTGGAAGTGCTCAATGGCCACATGCAGCTAGTGGCTACCATGTTGGGCGGTACAAACACAGATTATTTCTATGGTCTCAGAATGTTCTATTGCACAGCACGGCTGCCAGATCCACGATGGAGTGAAGCTGTGATTGGTAACAAGGATGGCGAGTGAGGAAGGGTGACAGGGATCCCACTCTCTGCTAGTTAACATTTTTATCTGCACTGCATTGCGGGGGGCGGGGGGGGGGATTGCACACTCATTTATAATTTTATTTACTTAACAGTTATTTACTGAGTGCCCACCATACAGTGGTCGCTGGAGATATGTTGTGTTTCTGTGGTTGTGAAACTTACAATCACTTGAAGATATTGTGATATTACCTGAAGACAAAGAAGCATTTTTTTCCGTGATTCCCTCAGGAGAGCCAGGCATAGAGGACAGAGGATGGGCTAGTCAGAAGGAGACAGATCTGGGTTCAAATCCAGGCTCTGAATCTCCTAGTTAAAGTAATTGATGTCCACAAGCTTCGGTTTCCTCATGCACGAAACAGGGATGCTAATACTTCTTATACATGGTTATCTTGAGCATTAACTGAGAAAACACATATAAAATGCCTGCTGCAGGGCCTGGCACATGATAATAAGGCACTGATAATGTACCTCCTTTGCCAAAAGATGGCTGATGAACACACGATTTAAATGAGTTCTACATAAATATAATAAGCTGCTCTCATCAAACCGAGTTTTTGTGGAGTTGCTGAAGCCGGAGTCAGAGCGGGTCTTGTGAACGCTTCTCATGTGCAGTGCCACGAGAGGAACACTAGAGGCCGCCAGAACAGGCTTTTGATGACCTCTGCATCCTGTTCTTGCTAACACAGTAAACCTTTGCACAGGCACTCAAGCGCCCCAATTAGGAAAGCCAGGATGTTTTTACAAAGCAGTACCTGCGTCTTGAGGTGGGTATCTGCCAAAATAAATTCCTGATGGATAATAGCATTAAGTGTAAAAAATGCAAACATGAAAAACTAGAAGAAAATAAAGTGAACAGTTGTCTGATTTGGGGATGGGGAAGAACTTTGAAAACATAAAACCATCAGGAAAAAAAAAAAGATAGATTTGCCCACATAGAAAGGAAATTCTGTGTATAAAAAAACTATAGATACAATTAGAAGGAAATGACACCCTGGGACAAATTTTGCAACATGTGTGAGTGACACAAAGGAAAGCTAATGTACTGAGCATGAAACGATTCATTAAATAAATTATGAAAGATGGGTAGCTTAATAGAAAAATCAGCGTAGCTGATAATTTCCCAAACAGGAAATAACAGTGGCCTGTAAAATAATTAAATAAATACAAATAAATTCTGCAGTGAGATTTCATGACTGGACTACCTAGTTAACAAAGAGATTATAAAAAATTACTGGTATTGGTGAGGGCACTATGAAATGGATAATGATGAAGAGAATTTTCTGCAGAGTGATTTTTAAATATTTATTAATAACCTTATAATTATTAACATGCCGAAGACTCGGTAATTACATTTCTAGGAATTTATTTTAGAAAGAAAAAGAAGGATGCACAAAAATTTATATTTTAAGGAGATTCACCTCAGTGTTTTGCTTTTTATTTATTTTTTTAGTGTTTTGCTTTTAATATTGGAAAACTGGAACCAACTTAGGTCTTCAACAATAGGGAAGGTTCACATTGACTTGAAAATATAAGTTCTCAAATTTTTATAATATTTGATAATTAATATACTCATGAAAATTTTCTCAGGTTAAGTACGATATTCAGTGTACAACTCAAATTGTATGCTAGGGTTTCAATTGTGCTAAGATACGTGTCAGGATGAGAACTTTAAGTATTCACTGGTGTTATTTTTCTTCTGCAATTTCTTCCACTGCTTGTCTTTGCTCATGACTTGGGCAGCAGTGGGGGACTCTATATTCACTGCCCTCAGCGTAGGATTGTTACTGTGGAAATGCAGAAAGAATGACTTCAGTCAATGGTTAGCTTATGCAATTCAGAGTAGACCTCTGTGGTGGAGGAAAGTGGGTGATCAGATGGCCAGGACCTGCCAGCCTCCTGGATGGGGTGATGGGAGGATGCAGAATTCATGAACTGGGGAGGAGGGAGAACCCCAATATCTCAGTTGATCCCATAGTGGAATGATGGGGAGAATTGAAGAGGACCATGCATATTTCAGTAGATGCCCACTGTGAACCTGTTGTCACCCTCTTGAATGCTAAAAGACTGTCTAAGCTCTCCCAACCTTAGCACTTCCAGATGAAGGATGGCCCTGGGGAGAGAAATCCTGAATAATTTCTGAGTTTACAGAGAAATAAATTTAAACAGTCTTAGAGAAAAATTAAGTTACATATTTTTAACATACCTTAGAACATGGATTTAGAAATTTGTACCTAATATATGTTTATATATATTTATATGTATATATATTTATCTACATTCATATCAATATATGCATATCTTTAGAAAAAAACACTAAAAGGAAACTAGAATATTAGCAGTAAATATCTTTGTTGTGGGATTATAGAGGATTTTTATTTTCTCTCTTTAATTTTTTTGTATTTTTCAGAAATTCACAGTATGCAGGTGTGAAATTTACAATGCAAACATTTTATTATTATTATTTGCATATAGTTTCCAAGGCTAATGAAAACCTGGGAAAAATATATCTAACTCATAATACAGACATAGCTTTGATTTTCTGTTTCGCAAAGGATTCCCATCCATCAAAGAAAAAGACCAACACCCCAATGGAAAAATGACAGCGGAGATGAAAAGATAATTCGCAGAAGAAGGAACATGAATAGCATTTGAGCAGATGAAATGTCGCAGGTGTGGCCTTGTCCCTGGGGTGCTGCAGTGGAGTCAGGAGGGGACTCCAAGTTGACTGTGGAGGGTGTAGGGGTCACCTTCTCCCCCCCACCCCCGTTCTATCAGGAATGGGGAAGCTATCATTTGTTCCAACCTGGGGCCCCTCATCTGGTTTCCTATTTGCAGTTACTTGAATAAAAAAAAATCCTTTTCTGAGAAAAAACCCAAACCCCAGTATGTATATTATTTGTGTAATGAACATATATATCATTCATGTAATGAACAAAAATACTCTATATAGCTATATCTATTTATCTATACATCTATTTCCTTGTATATGTATAATATAGTAATAATAGTGAATGTTTACCAAATGATATGTGGCCATTGTTCCAAGTGTTCTATATGTATATATATTCATTCTTTTAATCACAGCAGCCCTAGGAGATTGGCACCATTATTATCTTAATTTCTGTTTTTATAGATGAGGAAATTCAGGAACAGAGTGGTTAAATGATTGTGGGAGCAGAGAAGGGGGTGGGTGAGAGGCAGGAGAACTGAATGGTGAGACGTTGGAAGATGAGGGAGACTTTTCACTGCATACTCTTTTTGTCTTTTACCCTGTGAATGTGTGATCTATTATTTAAATACATACATAAATAAGTAGAAGGATGCGTCTGCCATGGACATTGCTATGTTATATTCACCCAGAGGTGCTGTCTGTGGACATGGTCTGGCTTGAGAAACCATGGACCAGGAAGCAAGACATCTGGGTTACGGGTCTAATCTATCACTGATGTGTCTCTTCCGGGCCTTGGTATCATTTTCCATAAAATACAAGTGCTTGGGGGTGATGGTCATGGTCATGGTCATATTCAATCATACCAGTGTTTCCTAATCTATCTGATAATCTGAGTCACCTGAGAAACTTAAAAAATGTATAGCTTCTCATGCTCCCAGGAGCACATACTCTGATTTAGCATAAGGACTGGGAGGTAGTTTGGGGATCTGTATTTTTAGGGATCCCCCACCCTAGGCAATTATGATACAAAACAGGGCTTAGAAACCCTGGACCAGATGATTTTTCAGGGGCTCCTCTCAGCTCTAAAATTCCACCTTCTGTGAAGTACTAAGTGTCATATCAGATCCAAATTCCCCACTTGCCATTCACCCCCTAGCCCTTGCCCCATCCACCATCCTCCCAGCCCTCCCTGGAGGCTGCCTGGCTTCTAGGCCCATCTAAAAAGGAAAGGGAAATGCAAGGGAAAGCCTGTGTCCCTTGGTCCAGATCCTCACCCCCATCCCCACTTTTCAACCCCCTGCCCCACCCCAACTAGTAATGTATTCCAGGGTGCTGAGCCTGCAGGCTCCAGGGCTGCTGTGCTCATTCCAAGAGGATGACAAAGTGCTAAAGCCCAAAATGGACACAGAAATTTTGACCCATCTCAGAATGTACACAGGAACCTGAATCCTTTGTGGATTCTAGTCTCTTTCCAAAGCCACTTTATCCCCTAGGACGACACTGTGGGTATTTTGCATGCTACTTCCTCATTCTGCCAGGAGGCCTATAAGGTTGGAACTCTTACAAAAAAGTGCACGTTATTCCTATTTTAATGCAGTATTTTGGATATTTAGTGATTTCCTCCCTCCATCCCTTCCTCCCTCCTTTCCTTACCCTCCTCTTCCTCCTCCTGCATCTTTTCCTTCTTGCATGGAGGAAAGGCCTGGGGTGGGGGTGGGGGTCATAGGTTCTGGCCACAGCTTTTCCCACCTGTTTAGAGCGCTCAGTTCACTGTGGCCAGAGAGAGACTTGTGGCTCTCCGGCCTCCCACAGTTTTATGATGAGTCTCTCTTCGTTTCACGGGCCAGTCATTACTCGTGATTGACACTCACCGACCAAGCCCAAACGAATGTGTGGCACACTCCACATACCACACGCAGGCACAAATATTTGCGAGGAGGATGCCATTTGCACCTGGGAGGAGTCACACGACCAGACCTTCTGCAGCAGCCTCGGCCTGGGGCGGAAGGAACAGGGCTTGCAGATGTCACCATTCTGGTTTTCCAGGCATAGCATCCATGAAGAACAGGGTCCTCTGTCATTTGCCATCTGAGAAGACGTGAGAAACGAGCCCCCCGTTCCAGGGCCTTCCCATCCCTCTCTCCTTCCTGGGCTGATGACGTCCGGCTGATGTTTGCCGTGATGCCACGTCTTTCCCAAGATGTATTTTTACCCTCTGGACAAACAGCAGTTGGAATGAGTCGGGTTCTTTTTATGAGTTGAGGTACTCAGGGCCGGAAAATAAACAGCCGGTTAATGAGATGTTCTTACAGGAACTGGCATAAATAACAACAAAGAAAATATCCTGTCCCTCGTGCCAACACCCTTGGGTGAGGGGATATAAAAGCTGTGGTCCAGCTGGCCACGGTCAGTCTAGGGGGAACCCGGGCCTCGAGACTGACCTGCGACCTGACCAGCCAGGACCATGGGGTGCTGCCCGGGGGACTGCTTCACCTGCTGCGCCCAGGACCAGAACTGCTGTGAAGAGTGCTGCTGCCAGCCCGCCTGCTGCGGGTCCTGCTGCGGCTGCTGCGCCTCCTGCTGCGGGTCCTGCTGCGGCTGCGGAGGCTCGGGGTGCGGAGGCTCGGGCTGCGGAGGCTCAGGCTGCGGGGGCGGCTGCTGTGGCTCTTCTTGCTGTGGCTCTGGCTGCGGGGGCGGCTGCGGGGGCGGCTGCTGTGGCTCCTCGTGCTGTGGCTCCTCGTGCTGTGGTCCTGTGTGCTGCCAGCCCTCGCCGGTGTGCGACACGAAGTGAAGACGCAGCAGTCCCACCGAGAGCCTCCATCTGCCCCCGAGGGAGAGCCCCTCGTTTCCAGAACTTTCCACATCCGCAATACAGTGCCCTGGCTCTGCTGTTATTTGTAGAGAAGGGCTTGTTCTCCAACGCCTGCCCTGGAGTTTCAAGGCGCCGAGAACAAGAGCCATGCCCTGGCGAGAAATTAAAACTGGGCCCCAACGAAGTGCTCTCTGAGCTCAAAGGATGAATGTCCAGTGCCTTATTGGCAAGAAGTTAAATGTCTCGTACTATAAGCCACTCTCTTCTTCAAGGTGTCTTTGGGACTGACCTCCTGCCTGGAATTCTACTGCTTTTGAGATGCCAAAACCCACAGTTTTTGTTAGCCTCTTAATAAATTCGAGCATGCTGGCATAACCTAATTAGTTCTCTTGCCTCTTCCTTGACCACATTTACTCTGGCGTCCACACTAGGGTTTTTTTAAATGTGGTTTGTGGATCGCCTGCAAGGGACTCATCGCCCAGGGGCTAGTTAAAACTGGAGATTCTGGGGCCCCCCTGAGACACACAGAATCAGAATCCACAGGGGCATGGCCTGAAATCTGTGTTTTCAGCAAGAACGTCAGATAATTCTTATGCACTGAAGTTTGAGAAACATACATGTAGACTGAAGCTCCCATCTTCTGCATGAGATTAACTCGGGAGGCTTTTAAAACTACAGACCCCTGGGCTTCACATTAGAGATTTGATCCATTAGCTCCAGGGCCCAGGATGCCCTGGGACCTGCATTTTTTTAAGCTCCTGTGTGGGGGGCTGACGCTGGCCAAATTTAATCCTGATCAGGGGCATGGCTTCCTTCTGTGCCACGGTTCTCCTAGCCTGCAGGAGGGTGTCGGGCTGGGTCAGAACCTCCTGGCACAGGCAGGGGAGGAGACTGTTGATTCTGGGATTCCTGTGGCAAAGCTTGTGAACGCAGATTCTAAGGATGTTCCGGGCAGTTCCTTCAGTCCCATGCTTTGCCCGGTCTCATTTTTCTGTGTTAGGTTGTCTTGTCCCAGAACCAGATGCATTTCTTCTACCTGAGTCCCAAGGAGGAGGGAGTGAGTGCACATCTGCCAGTTCAAACTGGGTCCCAACAGAGTGATCCCTGACCAAGGTGTGTGGGCCCACCTGGGAGGTTACAATTCAAGATTGTCCATTCAGCCTCAGGATAAAAATGATCATAAGTTACATGTGGAATAAAACTAATTCTGCTCTTGCCCTGGAAGAACAATATTTATTTTTACTCCTACAAAGCGATGTTTCATTTGAAAAACAGATAATTTTTTTTTCTGATTATAAGTGTAACAATGGTCCCTAAAAATATGAAAAAACACACAAAATATAAGGAAGAAATAACAGCTCCTGGAACGCCCATCACTCAGAATTTATTACTGATATATATCTTTCCAGACTCCTTTCTAAGCATATTCGTAGATAAAACTGGGATTATGCTGCTTTTACTTTTTTTTTTTTTTTGAGACAGAGTCTCACTTTGTTGCCCAGGCTAGAGTGAGTGCCATGGCGCCAGCCTAGCTCACAGCAACTTCAAACTCCTGGGCTCAAGTGATCCTTCTGCCTCAGCCTCCCAAGTAGCTGGGACTACAGGCATGCACCACCATGCCCGGCTAATTTTTTCTATATATATTAGTTGGCCAATTAATTTCTTTCTATTTATAGTAGAGATGGGGTCTCGCTGTTGCTCAGGTTGGTTTCGAACTCCTGAACTCAAACAATCCGCCCGCCTCGGCCTCCCAGAGAGCTAGGATTACAGGCGTGAGCCACCGTGCCTGGCCTTGCTTTTACTTTTTTGCCTTTTGAAAATTCTGGCTTTTTTATGTCAACTTTGAAATATAATTTACATATAATAATATGCTTCCATTTTTAGTGTATAGTGTGATTTGATTTGA
>VSMD01070202.1:0-24720 GCA_008750895.1 Mirza zaza
TGAGACAGAGTCTCACTTTATTGCCCAGGCTAGAGTGAGTGCCATGGCGTCAGCCTAGCTCACAGCAACCTCAAACTCCTGGGCTCAAGCAATCCTAACTGCCTCAGCCTCCCAAGTAGCTGGGACTACAGGCATGCGCCACCATGCCCAGCTAATTTTTTCTATATATATTAGTTGGCCAATTAATTTCTTTCTATTTATAGTAGAGATGGGGTCTCGCTCTTGCTCAGGCTGGTCTGGAACTCCTGAGCTCAAATGATCCGCCCACCTCGGCCTCCCAGAGAGCTAGGATTACAGGCTTGAGCCACCGCGCCCGGCCTCAGGCATTGTTTTAGGCATTGCTGCAGCATTACCTAACTGAATCAAGATGTCTCAAAGTTTCAAATTACCTTGATGAAAACAGGATTGAGGAAGGGCAAGTTCCAACTGGTTAGAACCAAGATGGTGAAGAAATAGAGGGTATCACTCTATTCCAGGAAAACAACCCCCCCTTCCATGAATAGTCTCCCTTTTGCTTAACCTATAATTAATCAATTGCTTCAATAGAAAGGCAACAGGAACCAGGGGCCAGTTCTCTTCTGCAGGGAGAATTTGCTTCTGCTCTGTGGAGATTTTCTTGTTTCTGAATAAATCTTGTTTTCAGTTTATACTATCTACTTGCTCCTGAATTCTTTCTTGCATGAAGCCAAGGATCCACTTGGATCTCAAAAGGCTCCCAGCAGTGGGGAGTCACTTTCCTGTGTCATAATGATCAACTGCTTTTCCTTCAATGATTTTTTTAATAAATGAAGACAGAAACCTGGGAATCAACTCTTTCTACTCCCTCTCATCTACTCAGCAACTCTTGCCTACTTCGCCACTTATTTAGATCATCCCCTCCTCACATTGCCACTGCCCTAATTTGGGCCAATCTTGTGTCTTATTTGGACCATTACAACTCCTTCATACTAGGTCTCTATGCTGCCCCTCTCCAGCCTCACATCTCACTTTTTACTTTCCACTTCATTTTGCTCTTTTCTCATCATTCTTTCTTGAATACAGTATGACTGTGGTTGCCATCGTGCAACCATGAGAGGGCCTTTGAGAGGAAAAGTCTTGTGCTAAGGATGGCAGAACAGAAAGATGGAATGAATCTGTAACGTTTACAATATTGTGCCATCATGTCAGCCCTGAACTAGTTACCTCTAACTTTTCACTAAAGAATAGCCCTAAACTATTTAAGCTACTAATGATTTAGGCATCTGTCTCATTCTACACATACATCAAGCCTTAGACAAATGAATAAAAAATAGGTGGTGTTTTCCAGCGGCCTCAGAACCAGAAATGGTGTTTTCTCCACCAAAAGTATAGTCTGGTTTGGGCAATGTTAATGCCAACTGTCAAATTCCTGTTATGGGTGGATAAGCATTCTTGCTAATGAAATTAAACACAGAAAGTTCTCAAAAAACCCCATCTTGGTATGAACTAGAGTTCATTCAACTAATGAATGAATAAAAGAATGTGAATTTTGATGGCAGGATAAGCAAATTGCCACATTCTGCGTAGCAAGGGTTGGACAGGGTTGCAGAGGAGATTCTGGGCATCACAAGTACTCTGGAAACTGAGAGACAGGAGAGGTCATCTGGAAGAGAAAGCTGCAAAGAGTGGAAAGGGATCCTGGGGCCACCTTAATTACTGCTTTATTGAGAAAGTTTAGTTTTTAAAAAAATAAGTGGATTGATGCTATGGTCTGAATGTTTGTGTTTCCCCCAAATTCACATATTGAAATGTAATCCCCAAAACAATAGTATTAAGAGGTGGGCATTTTAGAAGGTGATTACATCATGAGGGCTTTTAGAGCCCTTATAATAGAGGCCCGAGGGAGCTTGTTTGCCACCCCCGCCAGGTAAAGATACAGCGTGAAGGCACACAGTCTTTGAAGCAGAGAGCAAGCCCTCACCAGACGCCTAATCCGCTGGCACCTTGATCTTGGACTTCCCGGCCTCCAGAACTGTGAACAATAAATTGCTACTGTTTATAAATTACTCAAAGGTATTTTTTTTGTTATAGCAACCTAAACAAAGACAGTTGATTAAAAAAAAGAATAGCCATAATAGAAAGATTTGATAGCCTGATAATATTCTTAGTACATGAAAAGGAAGAAGGAAAACTGACTTAGTCTATTTCAGAACATTTTAACACATCAATATGAAAGGGTAAGTTTGCCTTCATGGTCCCTGGTCCCTGGCAGCTGCTTAACCCTGAATGCTGTCCCCTTTTCCTACAGTTTTCTCTACAAAAGAACTGTCCCTGGGAAAAATGGAAGGTGGAACACACAGGAGGGTACAATCAAAGCCAAGAGATGACTTTGAAAGGGACTGCTATACTCTACAGCAGATCAGAGTTCAACTCCTGTTGAACAGTAAATCCTATCTTCCATCTTAAGAGCAAAGGGTGATTAATATTAGTTTATGAAAAATAGGCACTTACACAAAATACAGGATCAGAACCAAATTTTGCTGTTAAAATGTGAGTTTTTAGCACTTGAAGGATTTCATTCTTAACTCTCAATTATATAATTACAAAAACCCCCATGTTTCAGGAAAACATACTTAATCCTAACATAAAATCCATGTCACTTATCACAAAGTTAGACAGTCAAATGTATAAAGGAGAAACAAAACAGAAACAGTATTTACAAATTTAGACTACATGAGACATAGTGAAGAATCTTTTGTTAAACAACACACTACATTACTTTTACACACTACATTTCAAAAATGATGCATCTGTGAATAATATGATAAAGGCCATAAAGTTGAAGATTTAAATTAAAGGTCATTTTGTTGAAAACTTTAAATTAAATTCAAGGTTGTAATGACGAAAAATTTAAATTCAAGGTCTTAGTGATAAACACTTTAAATTCAAGGATAGATTGTCTAAGAAAGGACAAACCATTAGCAGTCAAGTTAGTCAATTAGCTCCCTATGAGTACAAAATATTAGGAATCACTAATGGATTAGCCTTATTACAAATTCTGTTCATTTCTAAATAACTTACAACTGCAAGAAGTCTTTTCACAGAATCAGTCACATAGTTTCTCTCTATCCTTGTGTAGGTATTTCTACTACATTTTAAATCCTTACTCAAAACAATTCCCTCTCCATTTCTACATTTTTATAAGTATAAAATATTTTAAAACAAAGAAATGTCTATTCCTTAGCTAGAGAACTATTCCTCCACTGACTCCTGGAAGAGAAAAAAAGATTCCCGTTTCCTCTTCTACTTCAAAAACACAAAGCAAACCAAAACAATCCAATTTCAAATGTAATGTCACATAGAACCCAGGGCCTAGAACAATATTTCATGCTAGTTTTCCTGCTATATACTCAGAACAATTTAATTATTTACATTATTGAGAAATCTATTTAACAGACTAGAATCATCACGGTGCTTCCATTAGCAGAAGGCTTGCTAAAAAAGGCGTGAGCAGCGGCGTCTGCGAATGGGAACATCAAAAACTCTCCTCCGTCTCTCTTCCTCGTCATCTTCATCTGATTCATCCATATCTGCCGAATCATCCTCATCATCTTCTTCTTCCTCCTCCTCCTCCTCTTCTTCTTCCATCTCTTCATATTCATCAGGACCCATTTCCTTGAAAGAGAAAACAATCTTTTTATAAAATCATCCATCAATTTTTTATAGTTATTTAATGTGAATTCTCATTTATTTAGAATCCAAACAACCAGACACGGCAAATCTGAGTTTTCATCAACTTGAACGGTGTATTTTCATAATGTACATGCTGATGCAAGATTCTGGAGTGTATTTTGTATCACATGTTAGATAATGCTCAGTATAGTTTTGTTGTTTTTTTTTAAGTGAAAGATTTTCTTTTCAATTGTTAATTCATTCACTCATTTATTTATTTAAAGATGAGCTTTGCTATGCTGTCTAGGCTGGACTCCAATTCCTGAGATCAAGCAATCCTCTTGCCTTCAGCCTCCTGAGTAGCTGGTACTATAGGTGTACACCATAGTGCCTGGTTCCATACATTTTTAATGGTAAACATTCAATTAAGGTAACACTTATTTTTTACACAGTACTTGGTAATTCATACAAGGTAGTAAACAGACCATTCCTAACAATCCAAGATAAAGTTTTACTGAACTTGTATTAATGTATTAAATAATTTATTAATCTATATACTTACAGAAAGGAGGATGTGCAAATATTAATCAAGTACGACCTCTACTGGTAACTTTTATGTACTGCCAACAAAAGGTCCAAAAGATTTTTCTTGAGCTCCTACTATAAAGACACACCACTTGAATTCA
The DNA here is from genome assembly GCA_008750895.1 of Mirza zaza. Classification (NCBI taxonomy): domain Eukaryota; kingdom Metazoa; phylum Chordata; class Mammalia; order Primates; family Cheirogaleidae; genus Mirza; species Mirza zaza. Next base: position 4,317 of record VSMD01070202.1, read on the forward strand.
ACCATCAGTAGCCTCTACTTTTAAAAAAATTTTTTTTATTTTTTTAGTGGCTTAAAACAACAGTCATTTATTATCTCTCATGGTTCATGTGGGTTTGGTATTTGGGAAGTACTTGATGGGGTGGTTCTGGCTTGGCATCTTCTCTCATGATGTTGCAGTCAGATGGTGGCTGGATTGGAGTCAACTCAAGGGCTTCTGCATTCACATATATGGTACCCAAGCTGGGATGATCCAAACATCTGGAGATGGAAACAGCTGGGGTACCCAGGCGCCTCCCTCTATCTCTATATGGTATGCCTACAAGGTCCCTTCAACATGGTAGCTTCATGGTAGCAGGACTTCTTACATGGTGGCTTAGGATACCAAAGACATGTATCCCAGGAGAGAGAGAACTCCACGCTGAAGGCATATTAATTTTATCTAACTCAGAAGTCACAGTATCACTTTGCCAATTCATCAGAAGTACATCACTACGATCAGCCCATATTGTGGAGAAAGGATAGCCTCCACTTTTAAATTAACTTGTTGAAGGCTCTCAGAATAGGACAATAATGACGGTGAATGTGCAATATCTGAACATCTCTTGGAAAGATCAATTCTGCTTAAGCAGTGTCTCTAGTCTTGACTTACTCTGCTGTCAATGTTTTCTCTCACACATCTGAAGACTCAATGAGAGGAATTACTATATTGGACAGAATACTGAACAGCAAGGAGGACCTAGGTGGTAATCTAGCAAACATGGGGAAACTTGAGGCATGACATCAGCAAAAGTCCTTCCACTGAGGCTGTTATGGCATTGTGTGATCCAGCACCCCACCACCTCTCTGATCTCATCTCCAACCACTCTCTCTTGCTCACTGCACTCTGGCTACACTGCCCTCCTTACTTCAAACACATCAAGCATATTACTGCATCAGGACCTCCACATTTGCTGCTCTTTTGCCTACAACACTCTTCTCCCATATCCACCTGACTCTCTCTGCTCCTTTCACATCTCAGCTTAAATGTCACTAAGGCCTTTCCTGACATATCTTTATATTTGAACAACTCAACAGGATGCTCCTTATCCCCTTTACTCTGATTTTTCTCCAAGGCACTTGTTACTACTGGACATAAGTTCATAGTGTTTATTTGGTACAGTTTGTCTTTTCCAGCTAGAATGTAAATTCCAAGTCAGGGATTTTGACTATATGGTTTACTACAGTAGTCAATATTTGTTGAGCAAGCAAATGAATTAATGTGGGAGAAAGGAATTGTGTCACTTAGGATTTATTATAACACAACAACAGTAACAATCAGAGAAATACACATAGATATGACATAAGATATTACATTCTTTTTATCTTTGGATATATGTTTAATCTAAGGAATGAAGACTTCAAAATTCAGTAGAAGGTCCAAAAGGTGGGAAAGGGGAAGGCTTAGGAAATCCTAAAACATGATATTTGGGTAGTGTGATTATTAATTATCTTAATGAAGAAGAAAAGAGAAAAACTGTTAAATAAATCAATGTGACTAAAGAGAATGAGAGATTGCTCAGAAAAAAGTGTACATATACACCCAGTAGAGAGAGGAACACACAGACAGGAATGGAAACAAATTAGCAGCAGGAACCTCTAAAACTGCCTACACCAAGAAAAACCATAAGAGCAACCAAAAGTATATTGTAAAGTGGCATTCTGAGTAGAAAGAAAAAGGAAGTATCAAGCCTACTGATTAATCAACTGGTAGAGAACAGAAAAGGAGAACAACCCAACTTCTGTATCAAGAAAACTAATATTTTAACAGGAAAGATAAAAAAAATACAGCCCCCATTGCATTTTTCATGTTGGTAAGAAATAAGTCCAGAATTTTCATTTCTTTTTATTGATTTCTCATGGTTGAGAGAAAACATTTTCCACAAGGCAGGTCAAGATTTTATATGCTTATGTGTGGTTAGTAGAAAATGAAAACTCTAAGTAAGAGCACAGTTAAGAGAGTGCTAAACATGTAATGGGTTTATTATTGTCATTTGAGGAATGAGTAAATATTGTAAAACTTTCTCAGTTTCAATTTCTAACATGGTAAATATTGATGTAACCCACATAAGCAAGAGTTCTTTGGAGTCCTCAATAACTTTTCAGAGTTTAGGGGGGGGTCATGAGACTGAAGAGAACCACTGTCATCAAGTAGTGACTATATTACCCCACACTAACAAATATTAAAAACATGCCTCAAAAGGATCAACAGATTTCAACAATTGTCTCTCAGTAGTTGACAGAACAAAGACCAAAAAATAAAATAAAATAAATAAATAAATATATAGAAGACTTGTGTTTTATACAGTGTTTTCACTGTCAACCAATTTGACTTTTCATTTATAGAATATTCCCCCAAATAGCAGAATATACATTCTTTTCAAATACACAAGGATTATTTACCTAGATGCACCATAATTTTGGGCCATAAAACATTTAAGAGGATTGAAAATACAGAGCAAGTTTTCTAACAATAAAATTAGAAATTAGCAACCATAATATAACTGAAAACCCTCCAAATGTATGGAAATTAATACATTTCCAGAAAAGTCATAGAACAAAATTAAATTACAAGGGAAATCTACAACTATTTTGAACTAAATGTTAATAAAAACACGACATATCAAAATTTGTGAAATGTGGCTAAAACAGTGCTTAGAGAGGTCTAAAGTCAATATGAAACTTCTACCTTAAAAATCTAGAAGAAAATCAAATTAAACCCAAAGCACGAGAGAAATAAAGATAATTGCAGAAATCAATGGAATAGAAAATGAGCAAGCAATCAAAAAAATCAGTGAAACCAAAGCAGTTTTTCCTTTAAATGATCAATAAACATATTCCTAGCTAAAGCAATGATCAAAAGAAAAGATATGTTACCAATATTAAGAACAAAAGAGGACATATGACTATAGCTCTTGTAGCCATTAAAAGGATATCAAGGGAATATTGTCAATAACTTTATGCCAATAAATTCAACATTTAGATGAAATGGACAAATTCCTTGAAAGGCACAAATTACCAAAACTGAAACAAGAAGAAATAGAAAATATGAATATTAAAAAATTAAATTCATATTTCAAAATTTTCCCACAAAGAGCACTTCAGCCCCAGATAACTTCACTGATGAATAATATCAAACATTTAAGGATAAAACTATACCAATCTCATACAGATACTGGGCTAGTCAAAAACAGAAGTCTGGTATAGGAAGTAGCAAACTGCCAGTACTGGAAATATGCAGTTTCTAGCATTACTCCACTGGGAAGAAAGTTAAAATTTCACATCCATATCTAGACTGTAGATCCTTTTCACTACTGGCCTCAAATGTCATTATTATCCTCCCTCCCAACTGCAGCTGACAATGTGTCAGCTCTGGGTCAGATTAATATCATGTCCATCTTCCAGACTTATTTTAGACACAACCAGCAGGGTCATTTCAGGAGCCTGAGGGCATTTTGCAAACATTCAATGCCTACAACTCAATTGCATTCTGGGTATACAATTCATATTTTATTCCTATTGTACAACTGGAGCTTCATAATTTCCTTTAACTATTCTATGGTCCTTAAGATCAGGGTTACTATTATACTTGTTACAAGGTAACCCTAAAAACAAGATTTAAAAAATATACCTAGTTGACTTGAGAAATGATCCCAGAGAGAGACTGCTAAAAGTACACATCTATACATGAAATTCTCTTTGTAATGATCTCTATAGGATATCAGTTTATTTTATATTAAATTGGGAGTTTTAGCAAAAACACTGTAAGAAAACTGTTTTCCCAGTCTTAATGAAATAACATAAAACTAATTCTAATTGGGCTAGTGTGGTATTCTCATATTCTAATACATTTAGACAACATAACTGTTTTGGGAACAATGGAAAAGAAGCTGAATCTTTAAAACAGGTAACAGCAGAGTTTCTCTGGCTGGAGAGTATGGAGCCCCATTTACCTGCTGTCCATCTCTCCCACCATATTCACATGACCCCCAAGACACATCCTCAAAATCCCTAGTTTGCTGGAACATCATTTATAAAACCACTTTCCTGCTTAATCAATAAAGATCCTCAGTAGTGTTAATTCTACAAAGACATGTAAATCAGTACTAGAGGAAAATTTAACTTACCAATCGGGCTATAGACACCCTGAATGTTGGACATGCCATATGGAATCGGGGAATGGCAACATTAAAGATCTTGTCTTTAAAGTAAAGAAAATGGAAGGTATAATATCCTTCCATATATCCTGATGTTGTAGAGAATGTGGTACAGCTTGTGTATTCATATACTCGACCTGGACTGATGATCGGAAATTCACCTGCAGGGAAAATAGTATCAATGAACCAAGGTGTAAAATTCAGTTCTTCATTACAGTAAATAAGGCATGTTCTCTATGGCATTAATGTAAACTATGTAAAAGTAAATGCACAGTTTAAAAAAAATCTAAAAGGAAATACAAGAAAATGTTAACAGTGATGACAGGTATTTTATTCCTTGTAATTTTTTTTGCATTCTCCAAATTCTCTACAGTGTAGAAGATGGGAAATATCTAATAAAAAAAACCAAAACAAGCACATTTTCTTTTTTAATGTGCTTTGAGGCACTGAAGACACAACCTTTAGGACAACAGTAATAAAAAGAATAACAGACACTAGTTAAAAGAGAGATAAAGGTAATCTAAATATTTTATTTATTTATTTATTTATTTATTTTTTTTGAGACAGAGTCTCACTTTGGTGCCCAGGCTAGAGTGAATGCCGTGGCGTCAGCCTAGCTCACAGCATCCTCAATCTCCTGGGCTCAAGCGATCCTACTATCTCAGCCTCCCGAGTAGTGGGACTACAGGCATGCGCCACCATGCTTGGCTAATCTTTTCTATATATATTTTTAGTTGGTCAATTAATTTCTTTCTATTTTTAGTAGAGACGGGGTCTCGCTCAGGCTGGTTTTGAACTCCCGACCTTGAGCAATCCACCCGCCTCGGCCTCCCAGAGTGCTAGGATTACAGGCTTGAGCCACCGCACCTGGCCCTAAATATTTTAAAAGTAGTAAGAGTAGCTGGGTATCATCACGTGCCTGTAATCCCAGTTACTCAGGAGGCAAAGGTGGGAGGATCACTTGAGTCCAGGAGTTTGAGACCTGCCTGGGCAAAATAGTGAGACCCTCTAACTCCAAAAAAAAAAAAAAAACCAAAAAAAAAAAGGTAGTGAGAAACTAAAATGTAAAATTGTGAAGATGCACCCTAAGCATTCAGACCAGACAAAATGGCAATCCGAAGAGGAGTCCTTATACCAGGGGAGCAAATGACAGAAAAAGAATAATGGCTTTAATAAAATTCCTTAGTACTAGATCCTCAAGTCCAAGAAAAATTCATTATGTAAACATGTAGAACATGAATCTATTCATGGTAATGAATTTAGAAAACCTTAAACTAAAGGTTTTGCTGTTATCAGTCCTCTGCATATACTTAGGACTGATAACAGAAGTATACAGCTTAAGTATTATCCTGGAACACATAATCCCACTTCAAGAATCTGAGGGCTCAGAAACTTAATATATTCATAATTTTTGAAAAAGCTAAATGATAATGGTAACCAGAATGAAACTGAATGAAATTCACAAACAATAAAAATCTCTGCCATTAACTTTTTTTAAGGCAAAGTTGATGATTTATTCATTACAATAATAGTAGCTTTCACTGAACTCTTTTGGGCACTTTACATAAATTATTTCATTAATTCCCACAGAAATTCTTTAGCTAATATTGTAATTATTTATATTTTGAAGATGAGGTTCAGAGAAATGAAGTAATTTCTCAGGAGCATAAACTAATAAGAGTGTTCCTTATTTATTTATGCCTATTTCTAGCTTAATATCTTAATCATAAATCTGTTTTTCAATTAACAAATATTTTAGGCAATAATCCTGACTTTTTCTTACTAAATTATAGCACCCTTAATTATTTCATTCATTTATCCAATAGATTTTTTTTTTTTTTTTTTTGAGACAGAGTCTCACTTTGTTGCCTGGGCTAGAGTGCTGTGGCATCAGCCTAGCTCACAGCAACCTCAAACTCCTGGGCTCAAGTGATCCTACTGCCTCAGCCTCCCGAGTAGCTGGGACTACAGGCATATGCCACCATGCCCGGCTAATTTTTTTTTCTATATATTTTTAACCATCCAATTAACTTCTTTCTATTTTAGGTAGAGACAGGCTCTTGCTCTTGCTCAGGCTGGTCTCAAACTCCTGAGCTCAAATGATCCACCCGCCTCAGCCTCCCAGAGTGCTAGGATTACAGGCGTGAGCCACCATGCCCAGCCTTACCCAATAGATATTAATTGAGCAGTTACAATGTGCTGTGCCATTAATTTTAACATTTCCCCTCAAATTTCAAAAAAGATGACAAGAAATTTATTTTTTCTTTCTGCCCCATGCTTTATAACCCACAGAATATGATAATGAATAATGAACCAGTTAAAAAAAAATAAAGAACACAAGTAGGAAAAGCAAAGAAGCCCAGGTGATCCACAAATAGGGAAATCAATTCCTGAATAATTGAGTTTGCTATAATTTTAGAAAAGCTAAGTTTAAGGGACTAAACTGATAGTATAACAACCTTTCTACCTTATAGTTATAATGTAAAGTATAAATTTCTTCTAAACAATTAAGGTATGGAGCTAAATCTTAGGTTACATACCAACTACTCCAGGTCCTTGAACTTCTTCTACATCACCTTTAGCATTTGTTATTCTCCAGTAACGACTGTCCAACTGACATGCCTTCTCAGGAAGTGCATCCTTTGACATTTCAATCCTAAAGAAGAGAGCAGGGTGACAGATACACAAATCTGAAATTTGTTTTGTTTTCTTTTATTTAAGAGATATATAGTGTTCAGGCTAATACTATGAAAGGAAATTTCCAAAGGAAATTAAATCCAACCCAAAGTCTATATTAGCTTTCTATTTTTCTAAATTTTCAAAGATATTGGCTTAATTAGCTTGATTTCCCCACAGAAATACTTTCACTCAACTTATGCATTTGATTTTCCATGAAGATCAACAACAGAAAGGGCAACAGAAAAATATGCAAACACAATGGAGATGACAATCTTTTGCTGTTCAAATAAAGATCAATTTGGCAAATGCTTTCTAGAATATAGTGCTATGAAAAACTTCGAAGCAACTGACAGTCTTTCTTTCACTACATAAAGCTATATAACCACTTCAATTTTTCCATTAGCTTCTAGAAAGCTTAAGGCAAAATGTCACCAGTTACTGGAATTATATTTTGATTCTCTTTCCTGACACTATCATTTCCCCCTTTCTCTAGACATGTTCTGTTTTTTATTTTCACATTGAGTACTTCATAAGCATGGCATGTGTAGGTCTTTTTATTTTAAGCATGTCTCAATCCTACACAAGCTCTAAATTAAACAATTAAAACAAAAAACTTCCATATATGTGTAATTGGACATATGAAAGGCTGCATACAATAGCAAAATCCTAGGATGCTTCTTATATATTTATTTAAATATACATACACACTGATATAAAAACATATTATAAAATATATAAAACACATTTTAAAACAAAATATCCTTAATCCCTTAGAGCAGTGAGTTGTCTTTATGTCATAGCATGGAATATTTCTAACTAAAGTTAATTTAAAATATTTATTTGTTTCTTATTTAATGAAATCTAATGCCTACCACCATGTCTGACATCATGAAGCACTCAATACATATTAATTAAATATAGATAGGCCAGATGAAATTTAAAATGCATGGTTTTATCTTTGGCAATTTGATAACTTCTAGAATGTATTACAACTTAGAGCTTTAATGATGATTACAACTTAGTGGTCCACTTCCCACAGTAGCTGGCACAATACTTTATACCCAAACATATTTATAAGAAATAACTTACTCGTTAATGTGAAGTTAAGTCCTTTATGAACACTATATTGTATAAAATGTTTCTAAATTCTCTAAACTTCAGCAGGAAGCTCTTTAAAAATGTGTTTAATATATATAACGTACATGGGACAATAGCAACACAGCCATAGGATATATCCCACTATTAACTGAAAGGTGACCCCATTTAAAATTCTCACCTGATTCGGTATGTGAAGAAATAGTGGGGTGGATGCACAGAGCTAAGTTCTGGCAGAAACGATGTGGAAACTGAAACAGTAATATCCCCAGTCGTTGCTATACACTCTGGATCATGAACATATCTAGGTAATTTAAAAAATTAAACATTTTCAAATCAACTAATTTCAGATAAAAGATATAATGCAAAATAGCTTATACTTTAAGATAAAAAATTTAAATATTTCAGACATCAAGATTTAGATAATATTTGGGTACAGTCCTATTAAATTCAGAAGAAAACTAGAGACAAACTAGAAAACCTTGTTGACTCTGAATCAGTAATGACAACAATCAAGGTTCAATGATCAAGGCCAGGCATTGTGGCTCACACCTGTAATCCTAGCACTCTGGGAGGCCGAGGTGGGCGGATCATTTGTGCTCAGGAGTTCGAGACCAGCCTAAGAAAGAGTGAGACCCCATCTCTACTAAAAAAAAAAATAGCAACTTTTGGGACATCTGAAAACCCAGCTATGCCTGCTAAATGGTGGCTCTGACAATAACAATGTGTATGTTGTTTCCAGAAGCCTCTAAGGTATAATTAATCTATCATTTCTGCCAACCAGACTATGGTGACCCAATATTACCTCTAATATCATCTTCAATACCTGAATGTTCTGTTGGAGATAAATAATATTTGCCAGGAATTAATAGTTACTGACTTTGCTACTCATAATATATCTATTAATTGGCAAACAGTTTTTTGGTTTTTTTCAAAAAGAAATTATATAGCTACTAGAAAGCCAAAGCTTCTAAATCAAAATAGTTTTTCCTCTTGATTCCTCAAGATAAGAAAAATATCAGCTGTTTAAGTGTTTGGATATCTTGGCATTAAAGTGAGAATAAAATAGTGATATTTAAGAAAATGAGAAGTCCTGTTATTAACCTTCTTGGGAAACATTTCATGATCTGTGACTGATGGATTTTCCCTGATTTATTTTCATTTCAATCCAAAAAGCCCCAAATGAAATACCTGAAAATTTGGTCTCTGATGATAGGAAAGCCACCTGATACAACATTATTGACGTAAGAGGTAAACCAGTCAGTAAAAGTAGCACCTGTAAATCAGGAAGGAGGGAAAACAAAAGAACAAATAGTTTTTGTAAAACCTGTATAGGAAAATCTATACAAAGAAACAAGAATAATTTCTCAATGCTTAAGATGTGATAACAAAACTAGAAATGTTTAGAGATATAATTCTACTAGTCCTTTTTCAGGTTAATTTCTATTCTCAATTCTATCAACTGTATTTTTTTTGGATTCTCCCTCCTTCTCCCCAACCACTATGAGGAAATCCTCCAACCTTCAAACTATTTTTTTACACTTATAATTAAATAATTTATTTTTATACCTTAATTTTTTCTGGTATAAGAAAGAAAAGCCTTTTATCTATAATTTATAGAACACACAGAATAAAAGAGGTACAGCTATGTTTATGAGAAAGAAACTACAAGAAAAACATCAGGACCTATTCTCAGATGATCAGGGTATATCCCTGCTTCAGGTACATCCTGACTCAAGCATAAAATTTTGGCAGAAGCCAGGCTCAGTCTGGACATTTATCAGGGACCTGGCATTGTGGAGTTCTGTTCATCAGGCCACTCCCAAAGTGGTCAAGTCAATTACATAGTGGTTTTCCATATTCTCAGTGACCAGTTCAAAGGAGAAAAGAATTACTAGAACAGTCCAGTCCAGACCATACATCCGTGATCTAGTGACTGGATCAGTAACAAGTACTTACATGAATTGTGTATCCTTCTAGATAACAGTTAACATAACTATCAGGCTCCCATTATTATTATTTTTTTTTTTTGAGACAGAGTCTCACTTTATTGCCCAGGCTAGAGTGAGTGCCATGGCGTCAGCCTAGCTCACAGCAACCTCAAACTCCTGGGCTCAAGCAATCCTGCTGCCTCAGCCTCCCAAGTAGCTGGGACTACAGGCATGTGCCACCATGCCCAGCTAATTTTTTCTATATATTAGTTGGCCAATTAATTTCTATTTATAGTAGAGATGGGGTCTCGCTCTTGCTCAGGCTGGTCTCGAACTCCTGAGCTCAAACGATCCGCCCACCTTGGCCTCCCAGAGAGCTAGGATTACAGGCTTGAGCCACCACGCCCGGCCAGGCTCCTATTATTTATTGTTACTATATCTTAGTGCCTAGCACATATAGTCCCTTAATTAATGTTTAATAAATTTCTTTGTAATCCGGTTTCAATTAAACCAGTTCCTGCACGCTGCCACACTGAATGTCAGATGCTAAATTTAAAATATTTACTAATTATTCTTTTCAGGAAATGACAGAAGATACAGTTTGCCTTGTATCTGAAAGTACAAAGCTTTAAACTTTTAAAGGCAATTTGCTGGTGAGAACATGTGATGCTTATTTTTCCATTCTTGGGATATTTCACTTAGTAGAATGTGTTCCAGCTGTATCTAGGAAAATATAAGAGGTGCTATATCACCATTGTTTCTTATAGCTGAATAGTACTCCATGGTATACATATACCACATTTTATTAATCCACTCATGTATTGATGGGAACTTGGGTTGTTTCCACATCTTTGCAATTGTGAATTGTACTGCTATAAACATTGGAGTGCAGATGTCTTTTTTATAGAATGTCTTTTGTTCTTTTGGGTAGATACCCAGTAATGGGATTGCTGGATCAAATGGTAGATCTACTTGTATCGCTTTAAGGTATCACCATATTGCTTTCCACAGAGGTTGCACTAGTTTCCAGTCCCATCAGCAGTGTATGAGTGTTCTTACCTCTCCGCATCCATGCCAACATTTATTGTTTTGTGACTTTTTGATAAAGGCCATTCTCACTGGAGATAAGTTTTGATTTGCATTTGCACTGTGGTTTTGATTTGCATTTCCCTGATGATTAGAGATGTTGAGCATTTTTTCATGTTTCTTGTTGGCCATTATTCTGTCTTCTTTTGAAAAGTTTCTGTTCATGTCCTTTGCCTACTTTTTGATAGGGTTGTTTGATTTTTCCTTGCTGATTTTCCTGAGTTCTAAACAGATTCTAGTTATCACCCCTTCATCAGATGTGTAGCATACAGAAATTTTTGTAGAGATCTTTTACCTCAAATACATTCCTAGGTACTTTATTTTCTTTGTTGCTATTGTGAAGGGTATTGAGTCTTTGATCTGGTTCTCACTTTGACTGCCATTGGCATATATGAATGCCTCTGATTTGTGTGTATTGATTTTGTATCCTGAGACTTTACTCCATCCATTTATCAATTACAGGAATCTCATGGTTGAATCCTTGGGGTTTTCTAGATATAATATCATATCAGCAGCAAAGAGTGAGAGTTTGACCTCTTCTGCCCTCATTTGGATGCCCTTAATTCCCTTCTCTTGTCTAACTGCTCTAACAAGGACTTCCAGCACTATGTTGAATTGAAGTAGAGATAGGGGGCAACCTTGTCCGGTTCCAGTTCTAAGTGGGAATGCTTTCAATTTTTTCCCATTCAGTATGATGTTGGCTGTGGGTTTGTCATATATGGCTTGTACCATTTTTAGGTAAGCCCCATTTATGCCTATTTTGTTAAGCATTCTTATCATAAAAGGGTGTTGAATTTTGTCAAATGCTTTTTCTACGTCTATTGAAAGGATTATATGGTCTTTGTTTTTGCTTCTGTTTATGTGGTGAATTATATTTATAGATTTGCAGGTGTTAAAACATCCCTGCATCTATGGGATGAAGCCCACTTGGTTGTGATGGATTATTTTTTTGATAAGCACCTGAATTTGGTTTGGTAGGATTTTGTTGAGAATTTTTCCATCTATATTCATAAGGGATATTGGTCTGTACTTTTCTTTTTTTGTTGTGTCCTTTACTGGTTTTGTTATCAGGGTTATGTTGGCTTCATAAAATGTGTTTTCCATCCTTCTCAATGTTGTAGAATAATTTCTACAGGATAGGCACCAGTTCTTCTTTGTAGGTCTGATAAAAATCAGATGTGAAACCATCTAGTCTGGGACTTTTCTTTTTAAGGTTTTTTTATTGCTGTTTCAATTTCAGTATGGGATATTGGTCTGTTCAGGAATTCTATTTCTTCCTGGTTGAGCCTAGGGAGGCCGTGTGTTTCTAAAAATTTGTCCATTTCTTCCACATTTTCCAGTTTAAGTGTACAAAAGTTTTTGTACTATTCACAGATGATATCTTGTATCTCCATGGTATCCGTTATAATTTCTCCTTTTTCATTCCTGATGGAGCTTATTAGAATTCTATCTTTTCTGCTTTTTGTTAGTCTAGCCAAAGGTGTGTCAATTTTATTTTTTCAAAGAGCCAACTGTTTGTTTTATTAATCTTTCATATAGTCTTTTATTGTCAACTTCATTAAGTTCTGATTTCATCTTATTAATTTCACTTCTGCTGGGTTTGGGGTCAGTCTGTTCATCTTTTTCCAGCTCTGTGAGTCAATTCATTAGGTTGTCTATTTGTGATCTTTCTGTCTTTTGGATATAGGCATTTATGGAAATAAACTTTCCTCTCAGGACGACTTTAGCTGTGTCCCACAGATTTTGATAACTTGTGTGTCCTTTGTCATTTAGTTCAAACAATCTTTTGATTTCCCTCTTGATTTCCTCATTTATGAAATAATCGTTCAGCAGAAGGTTGTTTAGTTTCCATGACTTTGTGTAGAGGTAAGAGTTTCTATTGGAGTTGATTTCTAATTTTATTCCATTGTAATCTGAGAAGATGCATGGTATAATTTCTATTATTTTAATTTTTTAAGATATGCTTTGTGACCTAGAATATGGTCAATCTTAGAGAATGTCCCATGAGCTGATGAGAAGAACATATATTAAGTGGTTTTGGAGTAGAATGTTCAGTAAATGTCAGTCAGGCCCATTTGCTCTAGAGTTCTGTTTAAGTCCATTATTTGTTTGTTAATTTTCTATATGGAGGATCTGTCTTGTGCTGTCAGAGGGGTGTTGAAGTCTCTGGCTATTATGGTGTTACTGTTTATCATTTTGTTTAGATCAAGTAGAGTTTACTATATGAATCTGGGTGTACCTAAGTTGGGTGCATATATATTTAGAATTGTTATGTCTTCTTGTTGAATTGTACCCTTTACCATTATGTAGTGACCCTCTTTGTCTTTTGTTACTTTTGTTGATTTAAAGACTAAGTTATCTGATATTAAAACTGCCATGCCAGCCTTCTTTTGGCTTCTGTTTGCTTGTAATATTGTTTTCCACCCCTTCATCTTGAGATTGAATGCATTCTTGCAGGTTAGATGTGTTTCCTGAAGACAGCAGATACTTGGCTTTTGTGTATTTAACCATTTGGCCAGCCTGTGTTTCTTTAGTGGGCAATTCAAGTCATTCACATTTATTGAGAGAACCGATAGGTGGGGCAAATTTCTGTCCATCCTGTCAGGTTGAACTTTGTTGCTTTGTTTTCTCTCTTGGGCCATTGTGGTATCAGGCCTTTAATCTTTAGCTTTGGAGTGATTTTACATTTGTGAACGTTTATTGTGCTGATCTGTGTGTAGCACTGTTTTGAGTACTTCTTGGAGGGCTGGTCTTGTCTTGGTGAATTCCCTCAGTCTTTGCTTATTTGAAAATGTCTTCATTTCTACTTCATATACAAAACTTAGTTTTTCAGGGTACAAGATTCTAGGCTGGGCATTATTCTGTTTCAGAAGAGTGAGAATGGGGCCCCAGTCTCTTTTTGCTTGTAAGGTTTCAGTTGAGAAGTCTGGCATTATTCGGATGGGCTTTCCTTTGAGTGTTACTTGTTTCTTTCACCTTACAGCTCATAGAAGGGCCTTGTTAGTGGATATTTTGGTCAGTCTGATGACTGTATGTCATGGTATCCTTCTGTTTGCAATGAATCTCCCAAGAGTCCTTTGAGCTTCTTGTGCCTGGATATCTAGATTTTTAGCAAGGCCTGGGAAATTTTCCTCTATTATATCTTCAAACGGCTTATCCAACCCTTGTGAATTTTCTTCTTCACCCTCAGGGATGTCCACAACTCTCACTTTAGGCTTTTTCACATAATCCCACATTTCTTGTGGGCTTTTGCTCTTTTCTCTTATTTCTCTGCTCTATCTCTGTGACTGACTTAATTGGAAGGTGTTATCTTCAATCCCTGAGATTCTTTCTTCTGTTTTATCTACCCTGTTCTTGAGGCTTTCCACTGTGCTTTGTAGTTCCTTGAATAAATTCTTCATTTCCAGGAGTTCAGTTTGATTTTTCTTTAATATTTCAATTTCTTTGGTGAATTTTTCTTCCAAGTCCTGAATTATTTTGTGGTTTGTGTTGGTTATCCATTTTTTCTTGCATATCACTGAGTTTTCTTACAATCCATGTTTGAAATTCTTCTGTCATTTTAGTGTTCTGAATTTGGTTGACGTCCATTGCTAGAGAGCTGGTGCTCCTCTTTGGGGGTGTGCTTTCCATTTGATTCTTCATACTTCCAGAGTACTCTCACTGAGTCCTTCCCATCTGGATCAGCCATTTCTTTCCACCTTTCAGTTTTTGTTTGGAAAGTAACACGCCCTGTTTAGGCTCTGTTCCAGTAGATGCTGTATAGGAGCAAGGCAGATCAGATCACAGCTGCTACCTGACAGCCTGGATATGTGTGCTTCTATGGTTGCTTGATCTGCTGCTAGGGGGAGCCGCTAATATGTTGTTCAGGGTTCCTCTACCATAGTTGAGAGGCTGCTCCTGATGGGAGGGGTTACTTGGGGAGCCTATTATGGCCTCTTGCCAGGATTTTTGTTCCCTGACCATGGACCCCACTGTTGGAAACCCACCAGACGTGGAAATCCAGCCCCAGAGTTATGATCCTACTGGATGACTTAAACCAGTCCGATGAGCAAAGTCACTGGGCTGTCAACTACTGATCTGTGCCAAAGCCCCACAGATTCATGTTAGTTGCAGAGGGAAAGTGGCTTTTCTTGCCTCTCCCTACCTCCAGGGGTGAAGCCTACCGTGTTCAGCTCAAAAGTTGCTGCCTAGGGGGAGGGGGTGGTGCCCCAGTCCGCCCAGCACCCCAGTGCCTATAAGTCCCACAGGTGTTAGCATCCCATGACTGGGGAAGTATTCAGAATTCACCCATCAAAACAGGCCTGGCTAGTTGACCATGGGTCATTAAGGGCAGGGCTTGTTACAAGAGTCCCCAGGCTGGGGGAAGGGAGCTGCCCGACACCACAGCACACCACGGTGTCTGGGATGTGGACCCTGAAAATGATGACCACCAGCCCACAGAGTGCTTGCACTGGGGGCGACTATTCAGGAATTGGCAGGTGCCGGATTGAGGAGCTGAGTCATAAGGATGCCCCGTTGTCTCTTTTATGTCACCCTCCCGCAATCTCATGTCTGTCCAGCAGGAGATCTTGCTCTTTCTGACCCTCCCTGAGTAGGCCTATTCACCTGCAGTGGTTTCCAGATTAGAGTCCCTTACTTTGTGTTCACCTCCATTGTTCTGGTCCCGCTGACTGCCAGAGGCAAGTTACCTCTCTCCTAACTCCCTCCAGCAGTAGCTCAGACCAGTCCCTCCCCTGCCCAGTGAAGTCCTGGCACAGAGCTCTGGAGGGTTTCAAGATGCTTCCTGTTATCGTTTTCTCCACAAAGCCCCACATCTCCTGCCTTGATTTTGCACTGACTTCACGCAGGTCCCTCTCTGAGTGGGTGTGGAGGTCAGTGGGGAAGCAGGACGTTCTCCTGTGGGTCTGATCCCACTGCACTCACTGGCCAGGCAGGCACAGCTGTCCCATGCTCTATTCTTTATTGTTTGTCTCATACTCTCCAGATTTTGCAATCCTATCTCCCGTTCACCTTTTTTTTTCCTGTTTTGTGTGTCCCACGCTGATTCTCTGCCGATTCACAACGCTGTTCTTGCGGGAGAATGATCCACTCATGTGTAGCAGACCAAGATCTACGCCTCTTTCTCTGGGAGCAGGAATCCAGGAGGTCAACTTTACTCCACCCTTTTTGTCTCTCTGGTATATTTTAATGTACCTCAATTTATTATAATACATACCAGAGTATGTTCTTTAAGATGAGGACAGAATAGGCAGCATTCACTACTAAACTTATTGAACACAGATTCCAGTTTTCTTAATTTTTTTTTGAGATAGGATCTCACTTTGTTGCCCAGGCTAGAGTGCAGTGGCCTCATCACAACTCACTGCAGCCTCAAACTCCTAGGCTCAAGCAATCCTCCTGCCGAGCTGGGACTACAGGAATGTACCACCATCCCTGGCTAATTTTTCTACCTTTTGTAGAGACGGGGATTTCACTTTTGCTTAGGCTGTTCCTGAATTCCTGGCCTCAAGCAATCTTCCCACCTAAGCCTCCCAAAGTGCTAGGATTACAGGCATGAGCCATTTAAATACCTATTATCAGTGCAGTGAACACCAGGAGATGCCATCTTGTATATTACAAAAATTCTAGGAAAGTAAAACTTAGTTGAATCAAGATGCAATTTATATACCGCATGGTAATTTACCTTTTAAAATAAGCCCATGTTTTAGAATTTCTGATAGTACTGAAGTTTTGTCAAGGTACGTTAAAGGAAGCTGCTTTCTCATTTTTTTGCCCATCATTAATTTCCCACCTCATCTCTTCTCAGTGTATTTCAAAGCTTTTGCTTTGTTCTCCTATCCTAGAAGAAATCCTAGCTATTAGAATAGTATTACTAGATTTTAGTACTCTGCTGTAATGGTGGTGCTTTCCATACCATGTCAGAAGAGCACCAAACTAAGAGTGAGAAACTCACAGGGTCTAGCTAGCAGCTTACCTTAGTGATTGGGCAGCCTTTAGTTTATAAATTGAGTAGCACTGCTGGACTAGAGCCACGACAATCATCTCTTACAGTGTGTGCTATGTAAAAATGCCAACGAGGGCAACAAGCACAGGCATAACCTCCAGACAGTGCTTAACTTAGAAACCAAAGACCACATGAATCAGAGTGAGCTGAATGCCAGGGCCTAAATTTTTATAACTTACTAGGTAGGGATGAGATCTTCTGGATATTGTAAAGTACACCACAAACCTGGAATGTGCCAGAGTATGGAAAGAATGGAGACTGACAACATTGTTCAAATTTCCAACTAGAAGATATAACTGCATACAGATGCCTTAGCCTACAAGGACCCTTGGTATTAATATATGGGGATGTTTAATACGTGTCAGCACTGCCTTTAAAAAGCAGAATGGATAGTCAGGAAGTGTCTCTTAGGGGAGCAAAATCTAAGCAAGACAAGATTGGATGAATAGCAAAGGGGTGGGCAGCACTCACATACAAATTGAAGGGTTCTCAAACACCTGTAAGAAATATTTAAAGCCAAGAAAAACTAGTTGTATCAAAGAGTTTATGAGGCACAGAGTTTACACTGGTCTCTGAAGACTTCTGCTTCTGAGGTCTCTAATATGACTTATTAATATCTTAACTATAGCGTTAGCACAGAAAAAGTATAAAGTTGTGGCTGAGTGTGGTGGTTCACACTTATAATCCTAGCACTCTGGGAGGCTGAGGTAGGAAGATCCTTTGACCTCAGGAGTTTGAGACCATCCTGAGCAAGAGTGAGAGCCAGTCTCTACTAAAAATATAGAAAGAAATTAGCTGCACAACTAAAAATATATATAAAAAGTTAGCCGGGCATGGTAGTGTATGCCTGTAGTACCAGCTTACTCGGGGGGCTGAGGCAGAAGGATTGCTTGAGCCCAAGAGTTTGAAGTTGCCGTGAACTAGGCTGACGCCACAGCACTCTAGCCGGGGCAACAGAGTGAGACTCTGTCTCAAACAAAAAAAAAGAAAAAAAAAGTATAGAGTCGCTTTATATATTTATTCTCCAATTATATTAATGTGATCAGTGGAAAATGCATGTGGCTTGTTAAGGGAACTATACACATTCACAGCAAATCTATGCCTTTCACTGTTCCATAAAAGAGTCCTAAGAGCAAAGAATATATAGGGATCGGCTTTTTCCAAATACAAAAAAAATTCAAACAATGTACAAGAGCTGTTCTAATGATCACCTAGATGTAGTACTTATAAACCACCAAACTTTAAGAAATACAAGTATAAAACTGCCAGATACTCAAGTAACTGAAAAAGTTTTAAACAACTTAATTTGTTAAACTAGGAGGAAGAAGGGAAAAGACAGACTTTTTCTTCTCCTACCTATAATAAACATGTCAATAGCAGCTGGATTCCGAGCCATTTGGTCCTGGGTAAGAAAAAGAATATGATTGATGAAAATACATTTTACTTAATTTGTCACTGTTCATTATCTGTATCTTTCTCTGGAGAAAAGGCAAAACAGATAAAAACAAACAAAACTTAAGTGTTCCAACCAATGCTCAGATATTCCTCACACTTTTCAGTTCCTGCTCTTATGATTTCTATGTTTAAGGCTCTTTCTATAAAGTCTTTAGAAGAGTGTCAGGAACGTCTCAAAAAGTTAAACACTTATGTAGTGCTATTACTGCTACAACGAACTAGGAAATTATCCTTCAAGAAAACAATTATTAAGAGAAAACTTAGGTAAGAAGACATATGGCTTGTTATCCTAGTAGAGAATGTTTTGGATTCAGAGTCAAGAGACCTGAACAATTCTATGTTAGTCACTCCTCTCAGTAAATGGAAAGCCTAAGCCACCATCCTACCAACCTTAGAGAGATTTCAAGTCAAAAATGAGATAAAACACGTGAAATGCTTGAAAAAAATGAAAAGCTATGAAAGCTCTTTATATATTTAAAATATTGTATGGAGTCACATGTCTCAGATAACTGTGAAAAGCATTTTCTATTACATTTTAAATTCTTATTTTAAGTAAAAAGTTCACATCTAGGCAAAAATGAAGGTGAGGCTATATAACTAATGAATTACTGAGAACTGAAGAAATAAAAATGAAAACAATACCATGACATTTTCTATGGTTACATTAAAATCATAAAACTCTCCTAAAAAGGAACCACTCTTTTTTGACAAGTCAAATATCTACTGAAGAGAGTTTACAAAGTTCCTGTTGTACTCAGAGCTTGAATTAAAGGATGTTCAAAAGCTAAATTTTTGGAAAGTTAGTAACATATATTAATTAATTAAATATATATTAATTAATTAAATACTTCAACAAAAAACTTCTCATTAGTATTCCTTAAACTTAAAATACCTTAACATAAATCACAGCTCTCCCTCTGTAGGTACACACAAGTTTGGACTGTTTGCCCAACAGTAACATTTTCCTTTGGCATTCCATGCCGTTATGTCAAAATATTGGCACTCTAGTTAGGTTTATAATTAAAATACATAAAGTTCTATACCCATTCTACAACCCTTACAATGCCTAATGCCCACATTTATACAATCATCAGAATGCATCTTAAAGTCACATTTAAAAACACTTCCTACTTACTGGACATTGGTAGAAAACTTCATTTTTATTTCGACCCTCTGCAGCTTCCACTGCTATATACTGACTCAAACCAGTATGTATGCAAAAAGTTAAAGGGAGACAGTATTTCAGTCCCTGTCTCTGCTGGAATCCTCCGGCAGCTGTATCGACGTCTAACAAATCTTCAGAACGATAGTGATTAGACAGTGCCATACTTCCCAACAACCTGAGGAGAATACAGACTCAGAAATGTAATACATTACAGTGCCAAACAAACAGCTGTGCTTCATCTTTTCAATGAATAATCATTTCACATTGACAACTGTATAAGTACTGATTAACACAACAATTCTAAACTGGGACTACCCAAGACATACGATTTCTACATATTAAATTCAAACTCTTTTGGCTGGAAAGAAGATTCTGATTTAAATTAAAAATAAATGTCTAGGCCGGGCGCGGTGGCTCAAGCCTGTAATCCTAGCTCTCTGGGAGGCCGAGGTGGGCGGATCGTTTGAGCTCAGGAGTTTGAGACCAGCCTGAGCAAGAGCGAGACCCCATCTCTACTATAAATAGAAAGAAATTAATCGGCCAACTAAAATATATATAGAAAAAATTAGCCGGGCATGGTGGCACATGCCTGTAGTCCCAGCTACTTGGGAGGCTGAGGCAGCAGGATTGCTTGAGCCCAGGAGTTTGAGGTTGCTGTGAGCTAGGCTGACGCCATGGCACTCACTCTAGCCTGGGCAATAAAGTGAAACTCTGTCTCAAAATAAATAAATAAATAAATAAATGTCTAAAGTGGCTAAATGTCAACCTTTTAAAAAGAAATGCAGTTTTATTTTTTTCAAGAATCTACCTTGCCT
>VSMD01070203.1:0-26075 GCA_008750895.1 Mirza zaza
TATGATGACACCACGGCACTCTAGCCGGGGCGACAGAGTGAGGCTCTGTCTCCAAAAAAAAAAAAAAAAAAAGTCAGAGTTAGGTTTTGAATCAAAAAATGTATTATAAAAACATACCACTGTAATAAATGTGTTGCAGTAGGTTTCCTAATATTTTTAAGCCAAAATCTGACAAACACAATAGAAAATTATTATATCCAATAAGGGGGAAATGTTTGGAATTATTAATAACTGCTGCGACCATAGACCCTCAGCACCCCTGATGTTCTGGCCTGGCCAGAGGTGATCTGGAATTAGCCCTTTAAGAAGGAATATGCCAAGGGGTGTGTGTGTGTGGGGGGGGTGGGGGAAACCACTGATAGTCCTGGGAAACAATTTTGCTATCCAGTTATGTATCCTGACTTAGAAAAGGGATTCATAACTGCAAGTGGCTTTCAAAGAATAATTTTCAACTTGTATCAACAGTGACCACACAATCTATAAATGAGAAATAGTGGCTAGAAAATCTCAGCTAAATTAACCATCTCTGGACAGGAGTCTTTACTTAGACATTTCTGGGCCCCTGGTGGGTGGGTGAGGGAGAAGGAGTGGGAGGTCAAAGTCAACCCTGCCAAATAGCCATCAGGTCTCTACTGTCACGAGGAACTGGGACAATCCATCACAAGCACTGCCTTGGAAAAGAGTGTTTCAATCATTAGCTGTACTTGTTTTTCTTGCAGTCAAGAAACCAGTTGGGAGGAAGGAGAACTTTATGGGAAATAAGGTTTTACATATCTTTGCTTATGGAAAGCATGTTTTGATTTGATTTACTGTCCATGTAAGTCAAGAGAGACTGGCTGAATTGATTCGTTCCTTTACAATCTCAGGCTAGGCCTAGGAACCTGATGCTGGCACCTCCTCCAGGACTTCCTCCAGCTCTCTCTGTCTCTGGGGTTGGTGTGCTCCTTACGGGAGGCACCATGCCAGGGTAGGGACCTGGAAGCACCTGTCCTGAGAGTTACTACAGGCCAGGGTACAAAGCTTTTATTGCTTCTTTCTCCATCATCTTGACACTTTTATAAAGAACAAAGGGCCCCCTTCCTATGACAGACACTATTCATTGATCTAACCAAATGTGCCCATTTTCAAAGGAAATTCCCTTCCTTTGAAACTCAACTGCATGACCAGACACAGATGTCAAGTATCCCAACACCCAAAATGTTCTAATATTCTCTCCTACCTTCCTTATTTTCAAAAACCTAAGGTTTTTTTTTTTTTTTTTTTGCTGTAAGCAAAAAACATGGGAAAGTTCTTTTCTTTTCTTTTCTTTTTTTTTTTTTTTTTTGAGACAGAGTCTCACTTTGTTGCCCTAGGTAGAGTGAGTGCTGTGGCGTCAGCCTAGCTCCCAGCAACCTCAAACTCCTGGGCTCAAGTAGTCCTCCTGCCTCCGCCTCCCAAGTAGCTGGGACTACAGGCATGCGCCACCATACCTGGCTAATTTTTTCTATATATATTAGTTGGCCAATTAATTTCTTTCTATTTACAGTAGAGACGGGGTCTCACTCTTGCTCAGGCTGGTTTTGAACTCCTGACCTCGAGCAATCCGCCCGCCTCTGCCTCCCAGAGTGCTAGGATTACAGGCATGAGCCACCACGCCCTGCTGGAAAGTTCTTTTCAAAAATGCTCTTCTATATCAGTGGTCTCCAATCTTCTTGGCACCAGGGTCTGGTTTCATGGAAGATAATTTTTCCATGAACCGGGTGGGATAGGGTAGGGTGTGGGGTTGCCGGCCCCGGGGTTGGGGACTGCAGTTCTGTATCATCCAAATGGTTTGCTGATTATGACAGGAACCCACACGCCTACTGATTGAAAAGTCCTTCAGCACAGGACGTGGTGGGGACCCAGTATGGGTGGCGCTCTCTGCGGGAGGCAAGTCTGAGCCTTGGGGCACCTCGGGGCCGTGGCCCAGATGGGCCCTGAGGTGAGGACCTGCCTCGAGCAGTGGACTGTAAGAGCAGCAGGGGTACCTTGGGTTGTTGGCTGGCTCCCGCAGCTCGAGGGTGCAAAGGGACGTCATAAATTTCAGTCTGCTGTTTAGCAAAGTTCACAAATACCTGAAGTGAGAGAAGAAGAAGAGTAGGTAGATGTTTCCAGAAAAATGGCACGTACACCCAGCTACCTACTTTGCTCTCTGTTTTCCACAGTTAACATACAGTCCTGCTGGTGTGGCCTGTGTCCTTCCCAAAGGGCTGGCCCACCCACCAAAGCCCAGCCACCAGTGCTCTGGACAGGGCTAGCTTCTTAGACTTGCAAGGAAAGCCCAGAGAGTCACTGCTGGGGGACTTAAAGGACTTGGGTGCCTGACAGTGGGGGAAACAAGGCAGATTCTCCGCTAGCAGTGTCCTTCTGATTCTCTAAAGAAGAAACTAAAAATGAAGGTAGTTGATCTCTCTTCAGTCCGTCATTGAATGTGCTTACGGCTGACAAGAAGGTGCGGCTGAGCCAGCTCCTCAAGGGCAAACTGGAGACCCACCCGTTTCCACCACTTTACCGACTACCTTTAACAATGCTTGTTTAAAACAAATATAAAACAAACAAAAATAAAACCAAAAAACCTAGAAACAACCAAGTGTCCATGAATGAATGAATGGATAGAGAAGCAAAATGTGGTGTATCCATTCAGTGGAATATTATTCAGCCTTAAAAAGGAAGTGAGTTCTGGCACCTGTTATATCGTGGATGGCCCCTTGAGGACAGTCACAAAGACAAACACCATATGATTCCACTTATATGAGGTACCTAGAGTAGTCAGATTCATAGAGACAGAAAACAGAGTAGTGGCTGCCAGGGGCGGGGTGGGGAGAGTGTGTGGGGAGTTAGTGTTTAATGGGCAGAGAGTTTCAGTGAAGCATGATGAGAAGAGTTCTGTGGGGCACGGTGGTAATGGCAGCACAACAGTGTAAATGTACTTAATGCCACTGACCTGTACACTTAAAAATGTTTGAAATGGTCAATTTTATGTTATCTGTGTTTTACAACAAAAATGTGATTAAATTTTTGAAAAACTACATAAGCTTATCAAACCTCACAGAACTGCATACTTAAAATAGGTGTGTTTTATTGTACATCCATAAAATTGACTTGAAAAGAAAAAAAGAAGCCACCACCACAAACCAGCAAGAATGAAATAACATGTCATAGCACAATGGAGAAGGATGATATAAAAAAAATCAATGAAGTTTGCAGATGACTAAAATATTGTTAGAAAACAATTTCTGATGTGTCAAGTTTTACCCTAATGGACACAGGGCAAGAATGTTTTGAAAATTGGGAATGTCGTGCCTCCCTCCTGTGTCAGTTGCACCCCGGCCTTTGCTCAGCCCCCCTGAGCACCTGGTGCCCCGGGCTGACTCGCCTGGTCCAGCGTGGTCTGTGTGACCGAGTACTCCTCGATGAGCAGGCTGTCCTTGTGGGAGATGAGCAGCTGGAAGATCCTGGCCAGGGAGGAGGAGGAGACCTGGAACTGCAGCATGTTGTAGTGCCTCTCCCGCTGCACGCTGCCGGGGAAGTTCCCCTGGAAGAACTGCTCCACGGGATTCAGGTCCGGAAGCAAGTCATCCTTCGGGGATCTGATTTTCATTGTGACGACGTAGCCATCTCCAAACCTAGGGGAGGCACACAGAGTGGTATGTGTGGCCACACAGAGTGGCCTCTGCTCATGGTTGGGTCTAAGGCAATCCCAAAATAAGGCATAAACTCATGAGAAGCACTGGGGATTAAAGGCCCATACCATTGACCTGGTATGCATATTTAAAACTAGGAGAGCAAAAAACACTAGTCCTTGGAGAAATCCTTTGCTACGAGCTTTTAGATGTCAAAATATCTGTGCAGTGAAGTAGGACAGATGTACCTGCTGAAGTCAAAGGTGGTTGGAGCCAGTGTGGGCATCCCAGTCCTGCCCATAAAGACATGCGGGCTGACTGGCCCTTCGTGAGCCTGGCCAGGTGGGAGTGAAGGCTGGGGAAGGCAGCACCTCCCTGAGGGAGCTTCCAGAAGCAAATGGAGCGGCCTGGGCCAGGGCTGTTGGTGCTTCCCTCCCACCCTCACCAAGTCTTCTGGTCACCCTTTCGTGGGTGAAGGTAGCCCACCCTAGAGTGCTCGGCCAGCTGGCATCTGTACACAGTGACATCAGGGTATCTCATGTCTGTCGGTCATAACTTACTTCCAAGCTCCCTCCATGGTCTAGGGTTGTTCTCTACAGCAAGATGCTGTTCACCTTTCAGCTCCAGAAAACTGTCCCTCCCCACGGGGAGCACGCCCTGCTCACGCCCCGCTCACCAATTCTATCAGGGAGACGCTGAGGAGGTAGAGGGAAAGGAATAGGGGAACATCCACTTCTCCAGACATTGGAAATTGCTGACGCAAACAATTTCTCCAAGGACTGGTGTTGTTTGTTAAATAAATGAGTAATAACTACTAATATTTAATATAAATATGCTCTTTCCTAGGTTATAAAGCATATCAGAATGCAAGGGAGCATGGCAGTGTTACGATAATCTTATTTTAACTGTTATTTTTAGCACACAAACTATTAATAAGGAGTTATTTACAACAGTTTATGATTTATGGGTGCAGGATAATCCTATCAGGATTACTGGCATCGTTGGTTGGTTGTATAATGTGGTCATTTTTCAAACCCAGATGCACACAATATTCTAAAAAGGAAAGCCGGTTCTCAAACTGCTTGGTCTCCTAATCATTCCTATAATGGTCGTGGACTCTTAGTAAATAGCCCGTGGGTCCTGGACCTGCTGGGGTAAGAGGTGACATATGGGGGCAGTGGCAGTGGCTCTCCCTCATCCCAGCTAGGCTCTGCGTCTGTCCCTGCCAGAACCCCCATCCAGAGCCTGCAACCTCAGGCAGTTAGGCCATCAGAGAGGAGCTTCTTATCGGCACAACAGCCTTCCCCATCTGCTGCTGGAGAATGGGAACCAGACACCACCTGCCCCTGCAGGGCGGTGACGGGGCAGCAGGATCCCCAAGTGTCACCCCCATGGGCCCCCATGGGCCCCCATGGAAGGTGGCAAAGGACACAGCCCCACCACCTGCTTACTTGTACTTGAGGTGCTGAATGGTGCCCATACACCGGAAGGTGCCCCTCACCATGATGGCCAGCCGGGTACACAGCGCCTCACACTCTTCCATGCTGTGGGGCAGGACAGAGGAGGTGAGTGGGGGAGGACGCCCGCCCCCCTCCTTCCCCAGGCCCTGGGAATCTCCTGCCTGTGGGACGTGAGGACCACGGCTCTGCCTTCTCGGATGATGCTCACGATGACGTTCCAGAGCATGCGGCGCGCCTGGGGGTCCATCCCTGTGGTGGGCTCATCCTGTGGGGGGAGAGAGCGGGGAGAGTGGGCTTGGAGCCGGCCTCTCCTGGTTACTGCTTCCTCACCGGGCTGCTCGCCTGCAGCAGCTCTGGTCTCGGAGGAGAACGAGCTGACAGGCGATGCACACAGACACTCCCCAGCCCAGCAAGCCAGCGATGCCCTGGTGCAAGGCACAGGGGCGGGAGGCGAACCGAGAGTAAAGAAATGCCAGGTACACCTCTAGACCCATTTTAGCCCGTGAGTGGATTAAGGTTGATTAAGGCGATGATAGAATTATTCTTAAAAAAAGAAAAAAGCTACAAATATGTTTGTAAGGAGGCAGGGAGATAGCTCGGGTAACGTCTCTGGTTCCGGCCATATCCTGTGCACAGTGCCTCATAATCCTGAGACTGCACGGCCGTGGGCCTCAGGCTGGGTCCGGCTCAGGTGACAATCACATGAGCCTCTGATCCAGGTCAGTGCTCCTGTCCCCTTCAGATCCCACATGGGCCTCAGGCAGCAGTAATTTCCGACCAGACACTGGCATTCCACAGAGTTTGGAGCCTGTAGCCCCACAAAAGACTTCCCTGGAACTCATAGTGAGACTGTGCTGTGACTTGTTTCCCCAAGGCTTGGGGACTAAACACGAGGATGATTTGCTCAAAAGGAGTAATATAGGAAGTAGTCCAGCCAAGAACAAACTGCTGCATTTTCTAAATCTGTTGATCTGGAACATATCCCCCAACCCAAGAACTTAGCCCCAGCCCTTGGTTTAAACTCCGCAGTGGCTCGTGCCCGCAGTTACCAGCAGCACCAGCGGCGGGCAGCCGATGAGCGCGATGGCCGTGGAGAGTTTCCGCTTATTGCCCCCACTGTACGTGCCAGCCAGGCGGTCCGCGTAGAGAGACAGGCCCAGGCTCTTAATACTCCAGTTTGCAACCTAGGGAAGAGAAAGAAATCCCATTTGGAGAAGACAAACAAGCAAAGACCCCAAAACCTCCTCCACCAATTCCAAGCCTGGGGTTTCCAGATCTCACATGTCTGGACGACAGACCCAGCTGGGCTGAAACAGGGCCACCTGCTGGCCCCCTGTCCTCTAGCACACGCTTCAGGGGCCAGATGGGAGTCTCCTTCCACTCTGTGCCTTGGATCCCAGTGTGGCTCGGTCAGCTCAGCACCCACTGGGTGCAGCCCTCCGGGAAATGGCCTTAAGCTTAACAAAGAGCAAGACAGCATGTCTCACTCGGCGTCCTGGACTGGGGCTAGGTGTGGAAGAGGGAAGGTCTGTTTGAGAAGACAGTAGATCCCAGACCGTTGATTCCAACCCTCAACAGGATCACACCTGAAGTCTTGTGCATTAATACATACTTAATGAGCACCTACCATGGACTAGGCACTGAAGAACAATGGTGAACACAGCCATTGCTGATGTACTCACAGGCTGGGGAGAATACAATCAAAATAAACAGAATAATGACAGATTGTAACAGTGCTTTGGGGGAACTCAGTAGAGAACTACGATAGAGAGGAACGGGGGTGTGTGCACATGCATGCTCAGGAGAACTGGGAAGTCACTGGAGACAAGCCCACCATACTTCTGCACTCTGTACTTGTTATCCCCTCTGCGTGGAGTGTCCTTCCCCTAG
Organism: Mirza zaza; assembly: GCA_008750895.1. Classification (NCBI taxonomy): domain Eukaryota; kingdom Metazoa; phylum Chordata; class Mammalia; order Primates; family Cheirogaleidae; genus Mirza; species Mirza zaza. The sequence goes on from VSMD01070203.1 coordinate 6,992, forward strand.
ATATCCACAAGGCTCACTCTCTCACCTCTAGGTCTTCACTTAGAAGTCACCTCCTCTGTGAGGCTTTCCCTGGGCCACCCTACCTAAAAGTGCAGACCCCACCCCAAAAATTCTTCCCTGCTTTTTTTCTCCCCTAAGGAATTTTCACTCTCTAATGTACTGCATATTTTACTTACTTATCTATATATTGTCTGTCCCTCCCACTAGAATGTAAGCTCCATTTTAAACTTTTTATTTGAAAATGGTTTCAAACTTACAAAAACAGTTAAGAATAGGAATAGTACACAGAACACTCAGGAACCCTTCTCTTTCCCTCTCTTTCTCACATACATAAATGCAAGCACACATACACAATATTTCTGTGACCCATTTGAGGTTATGTTATACATCATGGCCCCTCACTTCTAAACTCATGCATATTTCCTAAGAATAGGGACATTCTCTTACATAGGCATAGTACAATTATCAATGTCAACAAATTTAACATTGTTATGATACTTTAATCTATCATTCATAGTTCTGTTTTGTTGATTGGCCCAATAATACCCTTCATATCATTTTTCCTCCTCTGCACAAGATGCAGTCTAGTGTGTATTATTCAGTCATTATGTCTATTTAGCCTCCTGTGATCAGGAATATTTCCACAGCTCTTTCTCTATCTTTTATGGCTTTGATATTTTTAAAGAATACAGTCTCTCCTTTTACTAAAAAAAAAAAATGGAATATTCCTCCTTCGGAGCTTGTCTGATGCTTCCCCATGATAAGCTTCAGGTTACACATTTCCAGTCAGGATGCTACATACATGAAATTGTGTCCTTCTAGGTATCATCTGGGGGCATGAGATGTCCGTCTGCCCCTTATAAGTGACATTAATTGTGATCACCCAGTTAAAGTGTTGTCGAATTTCTCCATTGTAAAAGTATGTTTCCCCCTTGTAACCAATAAGCCATCTGTGCAGAGATACTTTTAAACCATACAAATATCTTTCTTCTCATAAAAAATTTCCCCCAGATTTAGCATCCATTGATGATTCTTGTGCAATCCAATCTTCACTATGCTCACTGAGAAATGATTTTCCAACTCCTGAACTTCTCCACACTAAACAGATGACTATCAGCATTAGACTGTAAGCAAGTACCTTCGCTTCTCTTCTATTAACATTTATTTATCTATTTAACAATATGTACCTATGCATTCTTACTTTCCCCCCAATATTTTATAACTTATTATGGTATTTAGTTATTTTGATGCTCAAATTGTCCTATATTTGAATATTGGGGGCCCCTTCAAGATGACTTTTATGTTCTTATGACACAGCCCCATTTTTTTTAAAGCACTTTCTTACTTTCTGGCATAAGATAGTCTAGGTTCATTTTATATATGTGCTGTTCCAGCCCTGGAATTTGCCATTTATTTAAGGAATCATGGTTCCTTTTAGTGGGAAATAGTATTAAGACCAAAATCTGGGTGCTAAGTGTGTTCATTGCTACTGAGGTATTTTTGCTTCTTGGCCTTCGGAAGACAGATATAGACATACACACAGATATGCACACACATATACGTGCATAAGTACAGTATTCATGAGCACATCTGCATGCACACACTATACAAGTTTATGAATATTTCATGAATTCACTGCAATATCTCTAATTCCAATCCACTCCCCCAGGGTCCTTGATTGCTTTTCCCCTTTCTGTATTTGTAAGTCCTTCTTCCCCATTGAAACCTCTGGCTCCTGATTAACATCAACACATTTATTCATTTATGTAATCCTATAACACGTATAAAATTGTTCAGAATTGCTTTGCCTATACCACTATAAAAACAAATAAACTTAAGAGAGCTCAGAAATTATCTGTAGTTCTTTCCCCTAACTCTGCTCTGCCCAAGACTGAGGATATGTAGTAAAACATAGTGTTCACCAGTTATATTAGTTCACCAGTTATACTGTATTAGTTCTTCCCTTCCTTTTGTATGAGTGAGATATTTATTTGAAATAACATTTGGTTAACTTACTTGTTTCATGTTGCTTTCAGTGCTAGGTTTTTTTTTTTCATTTTTGCCCCTTCCCATTCTTATTGCTTTTGTTTTTATTTTTGAATATGTGGAACATTAACATGCTTCCAAAAGTCAAAATTATGCAAAAGATATCTTCAGAAGTGTTATTTACCACTTTCCTTTCCTGATTTATCCTTCCTGTGTTCTATTTGCAAAGGTAAGTAGACATACGTTTGCTTTCTTATTTTTTCTACTCGATTACATAAAAAGCTGCATACTGTGTGTTCTCTTTTGCACTTTGCTTTTTCATTTAAAAGTATTTATAGGAAGTAACTCCATATCAGTTCACAGAGATCTTCCTTTTTTTTACAGTTGCATATATCTTTATTGTGTGCATGTATTATAAATTATTCAACCAATCTATGATGTCTGAACATGTAGATAATTTCTAGTATTTTGTAATTATTAAATATAGATGCAATGGATAACTTTGTGCATACACATTTTATACTGTGGGAGATGTATCTTCAGGGTAAATTCCTAGAAGTGTGATTGCTGGGTCCAAGGGTAAATGTATACATCATTTTGTTAGCTATGAGGGCATTCTTTCGTCTGTTTTGTTCACTATTAAACCCCTAAACCCCTAGTTTGTTGGGATGAATGAATGGATAGCATGCTTCAGTTTCCCATCTCTAAGTGAATGCACTCTCATGAAACATGCTTATGATTTATCAAACTCCTACACAGTCACAACAAACTATTTTTTACCCTCTCGATTTCCTCTGCTGGTACGCCTCGAAGCCGGGCATATAGATAAAGATGTTCTCGCCCCGTGAGCAGGTCATCGATTGCATCAAACTGAGGACAGTAGCCCATACTTTGATGGACCTCAGAAATGTTGGTTAAAATACTGCAAGAAGAAAAAGCAATTAGTGAATTTCCTTCGTAGAGGGAGTGACCAGAGAGCTAAGGCTAGACAAGCTTCTGCCAATGGGATAAGGAAGCTGCCTCTTCTATCTTCCTACTTTGCTTCTGAAATGTACACATTTGTGAATCAAAGCAGCGGCCTTTTGGTTAGAAAGTGAAGAACCTCAGGCGTTCTGAGCTTTGAATCTAGTCAGATCCATCCAAGTTTCTAAGATTCACTGAATAGTTGTTACCCAAAAGCGAGCTTTGGTTTTGAATTGGATCACCTCATATGTAAGTTTAAAAACAAAAGAAAGATCCAATTTAAGAAAATGATTAATAGTTTTTAATCCTTTTCAGATATTTGGGAAGCAGCTAGAAAAGATGGATGCATCCCAATGGAAATAAACTTCTCCATATATATTTATTGGCAAAAATATAGTCAATAAAAGAGGAACCATGCCGGGTGACATGGCTCATGCCTGTACTCCCAGCACTTTAGGAGGCTGAGGTGAAAGGATCACTTGAGGCCAGGAGTTCAAGACTAGCCTGGGCAACATAGCGAGACTGCCATTTCTACAAAAAAATAAGAAAAATTTAGCTGGGCATGGTGGTGCATGCCTGTAGTCTCAGATACTTGGGAGGCTAAGTAAGGAGGATTGCTTGAGCCCAAGAATTTGAGGTTGTAGTGAGCCATGATGGTGCCATTGCACTCCAGCCTGGGCAAAAAAAAAAAAAAAAAAAAAAAAGGAACCCTCAGATAATTACCCAGAGCAAGAGGCCAGCAGGGAGCAGAGATAAAGTAAATTGGGTTTTATCAACTCCCGTTGACTAATATATTCTCCCCCACTAGAAAATATATTGCCTTGATGAAAAAATAAACTGTAAATAGACATCTCCTCCTCCTCCTCTTATAGCTTAGGGTCTATGAATAAAGGATGGATTCGAGATAGGGTCCAAGGTGGTGGACTAGAAGCAGCCTGCATATGCTGCTCTCAAGGAGAGGACTGAAAGTGGCCAGCAGATATTCATTCACTTTCAGATCATCATCAGAGAGAGCCTTGAGAATCAACAGATAGGTGACTGGAGTCACCAAAGCAATGGAGACGGAAGTGGGGTGACCTGCTTGGTAGGACCAGAGTTACCTGGGGAAGGCACCTTCACATGGGGAAGAGATAGAGGAGAGAACCCTAGGGGCTCTATACTTCTCCTGCAGACATTGCAATTGTAGCAAGGGAGGGACGTTCCGCTACAACAGGCTTCCAGGCTGATAATGCAGGCTGACTGGAGATTGTGCAGTGGCATTGCTCCAGAGGGAAGGCACTGTTGGGTCCTGATAGCTTCCGAACCCTGAGCATTAGAGCTGGTGCCATTCTGAGGTCCCAGCCCCAGAGTGCTGCATCTACTTGGGGGTCAGATCCATTGCTGCCACCTCCCTATCACCCCTGCTGGGTTGCGGAGGGAGCACAGAAGTGGTGTGGTCTCATATGCCCTTTGGACAGGTGCTACACACCCAGGCAGAGCAAGCACCCACAGATAGTGACCACTGCCACTGCCTAGGTAGCCCCACTCAACCACAGCTGCCATGGGACCCAGGTAGAGCATGTGCCCACAGCCCCTGGAGCTGTTGCCATCTGGGTAGTACAGGTACCACCACCACCTGGGTAGTGCCACCACTGATGGATCTGGGAGGAGTGTGTGCTACCATATGCCTGCTGCACACCGCCTGCCTGCCACATGCCACCTGCCCACTGTGCATCCTCATGTGCCCCTGCCTGCTGGCCTGAGCAGAGTGATTCCCACAGCCCCAGTACCTATGGCCATTTCCTAGGTAGTCCCATCTAGCCACCACTGCTGCTGCTGCCAGGGACTCAGGCAGAACAAACCCCCATGGCCACCTGCCTCCACAGAGAAGGCTCCTCCCTTCCCCCACCCAAGCTTCCAGCAGCAGCCTGGGGACCAGCCACCCCTCCACACAAATATCTCCCAACACCTGCTTAGACTGTGACAACCACAGGGGAATGAGGAGATGCACGAGAGCATCAATATTACAGGCTCACAGTGCATCTGCCCATCTCCTGCCTGGTCAATCTTCTGGAATAGGACTCCAGCATGCCATCCAGGGACTTCTTCCTGTCTACACTGAGCAACAGAGTTCCTAGCAGAGGATAATGGGTGTACAGCAAAACTTTGTGTTTTGAGCTGAGAAAAGAGGTTCCAGATGAGAAGGAACCAACATAAGAACTCTGGAAACATGAAAAAACAGGCTGTTTTGATATCCCCAAAGGATCACATTAGCTCTCCAGCAATGAACTCTGACCAAAAGGAAATTGCTGAAATGTCAGATATGGAATTCAGAGTATAGATCACAAGTAAGATCAATAGGATTGATGAGAAAGTTGAAAACCAAAACAAGGAAACACACAAAAAAATTCAAGATATGAATGAATTCACAAAAGAGATAATCTAAAAAATATATACGTGAACTTCTGGAAATAAAAGAGTTATTTAGGGAATTTCAAAATACAATGGAAAGTTTTAGCAACAGACTAGACCAAGCAGAAGAAAGAATTTAAGAGCTTGAAGACAAGCTTTTGAATTAACCTAGCCACTCAAAAATCTAAGAAAAAGAATCAAGAATGAAAAATCTCTCTGGAAATACAGGATTATGTATAGTGAACAAATGTTAAGAATCATAGGTATCCTCGAGGGAGAAGAAAACACACAAAAAATGGAAAAACTACTTGAAGGAATAATAGAGGAAAAATTCCCTGGTATTGCTAGAGATTAGACATCCAGATACAACATTGAACACCTGGAAGATTCAAGGAAAATAGGATAGGATATCACCAAGGTACACAGTCATCAATCTGGTCAAAGTCAAAGTGAAGGAGAAAATCCTACAAAAGACTCATAGAATTGATAAATTCAGTAAAGTCTCAGGATACAAAATTAATGTACACAAATCAGTAGCATTTTTATATACTAATAACAGTCAAGTTGAGAGTCAAATCAAGAACTCAATACCATTTATAATAGCTACAAAGAAAATAAAATACCTAGGAATATAATTAACCAAGGAAGTGAAAGATCTCTATGAGCAGAATTATAAAATGCTGATGAAAGAAATCACAGATGACACAAACAAATGGAAAAACATCCCATGCTCACAAATTGGAAGAATCAACATTGTTAAAATGTCCATACTGCTCAAAGTGATTTACAGATTCAATGCAATTCCCATCAAAGTACCAACATAATTTTTCACAGACCCAAAAAAAACAGTCCTAAACTTCATATGGAACCAAAAAGAGCCTAAACAGCCAAAGCAATCCTAAGCAAAAAGAACAAATCTGGAGGCATCACATTACCTAACTCCAAATTATACTACAAGGCTATCATAATGAAACCAGCATGGTACTGCTTCAAAGGTAGACACATAGACCTTTGGAACAGAATAGACAACCCAGAAATAAAGTCATATAGCTATAACCAACTGGTTTTTGACAAAGCAGACAAAGATATATACTGGGGAAAGGGTGCTGAGAAAATCGGATAACTACATGCAGAAGAATGAAACTAGACCCCTATCTCTTACCACATACAAAAATTAACAAGATTGATTAAAGACTTAAATGTAAGACCCGATACCATAAAAATTCTTGAAGAAAATGTAGGAAAACTCTTCTAGACATTGGCCTAGGGAAAGAATTTATGACCAAGACCCCAATAGCAAACACAGCAACAACAGGAATAAATAAATGGTACTTAATTAAACTAAAAGTTTCTGCACAGCAAAGGAAATAATCAGTAGAGTAAATAGACAACCTAAAGAATAGAAGAAAATATTTGTAAGCTACACAGCCAACAAAGGACTAATATCCAGAATCTACAAAGAACTCAAACAAATCATCAAGAAAAACCAAATAACCCCATCAAAAAGTAGATAAAAGACAAAAAGTAGACAAAAGAAGATAGCCAACATATGAAAATATGCTCAATATCATTAATCATCAAGGAAATGCAAGTTAAAACCACAATGAGATACTACTTTACCCCTGTCAGAATGGCCATTATTAAAAAGTCAAAAAAAACAACACATATTGGCACAGATAATGGTGAAAAAGGGACGTTTATACACTGCGGGTAGAAATGTAAACTAGTACAACCTCTATGGAAAACAGTATGGGGATTCCTCAAAGAACTAAAAGTAGACCTACCATTTGATCCAGCAATCCCACTACTGGGTATTACCCAAAGGAAAAGAAGCCATTTTATCAAAAGAAAGATACCTCCACCCAAATGTTTTTCGCAGCACAATTCACAATTGCAAAGATATGAAATCAACCTAAGTGCTCATCAACTGATGAGTGGATAAAGAAAATATGTGTGTACATATATATATATATATATATATATATACACACACATACACCACAGAGTACTACTGAGCCACAGAAAAGAATGAAATGATGTCTTTGCAGCAACTTGGATGGAATAGGAGACCATTATCCTAAGTGAAGTATCCCAGGAATGGAAAAACAAATACCACATGTTCTTACATATAAGTGGGAGCTATGAGGGATATGTACAGTCATAAAGCAGTGTAATGGACATTGGAAACAAGAAAGAGGGGAGGAAGGGGAGTGAAGGATAACAATCTACCTATTGGGTACAATGAACACTAGCCTGGTGACAGGTGTACTAGAAGCCCTGATTTCAGCATTATACATTCTTCCATGTAACAAAAATCACTCATACCCCCAAAATCCATTGAAATTTTTTTTTAAAAAAGATGGATGCAATAGGGCAGGACAGAAAGAGGATACTGCAGTTTCCCACTATGACAAAAACCATCTGTAGGCTAAGCTACATCTGCAGATATAAGACTCAGCCATGACCTAGCTCCACCCCTGCCAGTCCCTTTGCTGTAAACACAACAGAGATGGCCATGGAAGGCTGGGGAATCAAATTCATCCCATCTGAGCTAGTGGAGTGTGCTCAGGACTCCCCCTGCCCATTGGGTACTGGGCCATTTGGGGGATGGCTTTCAGGTGTAGGAAGGGGCTCCCAGTGAAGCAGATGCTGGGCAGATGTCAGCAGTGCCTGACTCCACTTACAAACCAGGGCAGAGGCTTCCTCTGGGCACATTTACTGTATGTAAGCTTTGCTGTTCAAGCTCTTCCTGCAGCCAGGAAAGAGGCAAACAAGTGAGAGCTCATCCTCTCTGTCCTGTCCCACAGAAGACCAGCCTGTTCACACACACTTTATTACAGCAGCAGCAGTCACCCTCCAGAATCCAGGGGAACCTGCCAGCTTTCCCTTTATGCTCCCTGGTCTGGCAAAGCCAAGCATCAGCGCACAAATGGTCAATGCAGAATAAAGCTCCCCAAGGGCTCTTGAATGGGCCCCCTTCTAGAAACTCAGCCCAGAAAAATGATGCTTCATCACAGGGGTTCTTAACTGGGATCCAGGGGCTCCTGCAGGATCATAAATATGCTTCCTGGATCAGTAAATTCCCTGAAACTTTTTGCAAACATGAGGGTGCAAGTGTTTATCAGATGCTTAAAGGAGTCCATGACCACAGAGAGATTAAGAACCACTGACTTAGTGCTTCTCAGAAATTTCCAAGAATCTGTGCTAATAGAGGAATCTCTCAATAATCACAATTCAATTCAATTTTCTGGTGAGTCTACATCTTGGGCTTTTGGGGTCACGCTCTTTGGGAGGCCCCAACAGACCCCCTCCTCTGCACCTGCACAGATCCTTCTGGGCCTCAGAGCCACCCCAGCATAGGGCCTGATGGTCACCCTCCCTATGCTAAGACAGGGACGTGGCCCAGGTCCTGTGAGAGACACCCTGAGACAGGAGGAGCAGGGCACTCACCTCTTGCCTGCTACAGTGGCATCCCCTGAGGTCACTGTGGTGTCCCCGGTGAGCATCTTGAATGTGGTTGTTTTGCCAGCACCATTCACTCCCAGGAGGCCAAAGCACTAGGAGAAATCAAAGAATCGGCCTGGCCGTAGAGACCAAGGAGGTCTGGAATGTCAGGCCTCAGGGCAAGTGTGTGGACTAAGGGAGCATTTTAGACCCAGGCTACCATCACAAGGTCACTAGCCATAGGTGGCTCCTGAGCACTTGAAACATATCTAAGACCCAATTGAGATGGGCACTGAGTGTCAAAGACATGCTGGATTTTGAAGACTTAGAGCAAAAAAAAAAAAAAAAAATTCAAAATGTCTCATTAATAATGTTTCATATTAATTCCATGTTGAAATGATACTCTTTTGATGTATCAGGTAAAATAAAAAATAATATTAAAATTAATTTCACCTGTTTTCTTTTTACTCTTTCCATGTGGCTACTAAAAACATGTAAAATTACAAACATGGCTTGCATTATATTCCCATCGGATAGCTCTGCCTTAAAAGGGAGGAGAGGCAGGCCCAAGAACTGCTTCTCTGCAGCCCTTTCCCGTGTGGTCTGTGGAGTACTCACCTCTCCAGGGCGGACGCCGACACACAGCCTGTCCACCGCTGGGCTGGAGGTGCCTGAGTAAATCTGCAAGATCCGGAGAAACTGGACTGAGAACAAAGGCGGGGTTAGAGCAGGGAAGGGAAGAGGGAACAAAAAGCAAAGGATGACTGAGAAGAAAACTACCAGCAGTAGGAGGTTACGTATTGACATGAGCACTGAGAAATCTCGAAGCTGACCCACACTGTGCATAAATGGAACAGAGAAAGCTGAGGGATGCTCAGTTGGAGTGGGTCCTGACGAGGCCCTGTGTCAGTATCCGAGATGAATAGCAGGGAAAATGCATTGGATTTAAATGTTCTGAAGACAAGTTATAACACAGAAATGGCAACCCTACATAAAATTAGGAAACCAAACTGCTTGCATCAGCATATTGCTTGTTCTACAGAAGGAGAACTGCAACATCGTGTGATCTGTGGGTGTAACCAGCACCTCCAAACTAACATGCCTGCACCTATTCCCTTACCTTGGTTAGCTCATTTAGCCTTAAGATATCAGTTTTATTTCCCCCACTAATAATTCTTTGTCTTTCTTCAGCCACATCATCATCTTCATCCACAATGGGCTCCTTAGAGGGCTCTGCAATCCTACAGGAAGGAAAGAGAACAGGATTAGGTTGGGTGTACCACGTCCTTGGCACCGTCCTTACCAACTGACCTTTCTTCCTATTCCCTCACCTCAGCTTCCTTCTGGGCTTCCATACATAAGGCTCAAATTCTAAAAAGGCCTCCCAAAGGGAGAGTCATCAGGCATTAGGTAGAGACGTGCTCAAGTCCAGAGTCAGCCCTGGGTTCCAGTCATGGCCTTCCTATGCGTGACCTTGGGCATGTCGTTGGACTTCTCTGAACCTTACCTCTTTTAATCACGTTTTGGGGAAGGGGACACTAATATTTGCCCCATAAGACTGTGGCAAAGATGAACTCAGCACAGTGCCTGGTGCAGGGTGAAGACGCAGCGCCTGGGAGCTGCTATCGTTACTAAAACCCTTCCTCTATGGCAAGCACTTGGCAAAGGTGGGTTACCATCGGCTGAGCTTCCTACTTCCCCTAGTCCACCCCGCCAACTCAGCCTCTTCAAAACAGTGCTGTCATCTGGCAGCTTCAAGCCTCAAAACCTTCCGTGGTCCTTCATCAGCTGTAGGTTGAAGCGCTCACTCCCCAGCTGGGATGGGCACCCTGCGCTCCGGCCTAACCCCCCTTCCAACTCACCCCTCGCACCAGCTCCCCTCAGCCACTGGCACCTACCCCTGGACCCAGCCCCCTCGGCTGTTCCCACCTCTCAACCACTGCAGTGTTTCCAGCCCCTCAGCATTCTCTTCCTCCTGTCCCCCTGCAGGATGGAATCTTCCCCATCCCTAAAGACATAGTCTCTTCTCTGAAACCCTGTCTGACTTTCTAGAAGCCACAGAAGACTGTGGTCTGCTTCCCTGGTCCTCTTTAGGCCCAAATGCAGGCAGGACTCACACAGTTGTGTTGCCATCAGTTTGAAGCTAATGAGTTGGTTTTGTCAGTCAATCCTCTGCCCTACTCTTTTCCCACATAAAGGCTTCTAGAAGGTATGCCCAAAGCTTCAGAGAGAATCTATAAGGGCTGAGGGTCACAAGGTCAGTAATTCCTCATGCAACAATTCCTCTCCTTAACTAGAACCAGTTCCCGACCATGTTTTATTGGAATGTGTTGACATGCATTATCTCATTCAACCCTCATAACCCTGTGAGAGTTATTCATTTCCAATAAATCAATGCCCTATGGATCAAAACCTAAAAACAGGCCAGGCACGGTGGCTCATGCCTATAATCCTAGAACTCTGGGAGGCCGAGGTAGGCAGATTGCTCGAGGTCAGGAGTTCGAAACCAGCCTGAGCAAGAGAAAGACCCCGTCTCCACTATAAATAGAAAGAAATTAATTGGCCAACTAATATATATATATAGAAAAAATTAGCCGGGCATGGTGGCGCATGCCTGTAGTCCCAGCTACTCAGGAGCCTTAGGTGGGAGGATCGCTTGAGCCCAGGAGTTTGAGGTTGCTGTGAGCTAGGCTAAAGCCACGGCACTCACTCTAGCCTGGGCAACAAAGCAAGATTCTGTCTCAAAAACAAACAAAGAAACAAAAAAAACCTAAAATCAAATTCTTGGAATCTTTATTTACCTGTGACCAGAGTCAGCCTGAGAGGAGGAAGGTTAAGAAACAGAACGCCATCCAGGACAGCTTGCTTGCTAGGGAGGCCAGTGAAGCTCAGCCTCGGTTGCAGAGGTGCTGCCCTTTGGAAAACGGAGCTCCCCCTCCCCCGCTGGCATGAGCAGGGACCAGCAGGCCTGGGGAAGACCCTGGGAAGAATGGCGCAAGGCCAGCTGACCTGGCAGTTGAGGCATCCTGGTCAAGAGCAGGGTTGACAGTGATCACTACCCTCACCCTCCATGCGGCTCCCGGCTGCATCCTGGTGAACGGCCCGAACTCTCCCTTGCTTCCCTCTCCTGCCCCCACGCCTGGATCTCTAATTAGCAAAGGGGCCTGCTGTGTCGCCTCTCTCCGGAAGACATAAATCTATTTCCCAGTACTTTGGATACCCCTTAACCATTGTCGTTTGCAATGCTATCATCCAATTAAAATGAGTATGTAGTGATTAAATGGAAATAATTAAATATTAGCAATTGAAACTGATAACATTGCATTTTAAATCAAGTTGAGACTCATCACAAACTCTAATGTGCCAATTTTAACCTGTCTCTCCTTGTGTTCTGTAAAAACCCATCACGGAGTGGGGTTTCCCAGGAAACAGATGCCCACGCCACGGGCAGGTGTGAAGTCCAGTCCTGGTGGCACTGAGCTGCTTGTTGGCCCTGGGGTGGGCGTGGACGTACCACTGGGTGAGGAAAAAGTGGTGCTGGGCGAGGAGGGTGAGCAGGAAGTACACGACCCCTTCCACCGCCATGGCGGCCAGGTTCTTCCCGATCAGGTCCCACTGGAACGGGTTGGAAGAGTGCTCCTCGCCTGCGGAATTCACAGGAGTTGAGTCTGCTGGAGCTGCCCCAGCTGCCCCTACACACCGACCGCAACACCCGGCCCGCCAGGGATTACGCAGGAACTAACCACCAGGCTCCTCTGGGACTTCCCAGTCAGAGCAGGGCACAGCAGGGGCCTGCCCTCCTGCCCTCCTGTGGCTCCACCTGCCTGGGGGGCAGGACACTCCCAGACCAACAAGGTGCCTCTGAGCTCCAGCCCAGGCTGCAGGTCTGGCCTAGGAACTCCCACCACAGCCCTCCCTGGGCCACCACAGCCCTCCCTGGGCCAACTCCACAGGTCACCACTGCCACCCACCAAACCGTGCGTAGACGTCTGTCACGGCCTGGCTCAGCGCCAGGTCAATGAGGCCCCGGCCCAGGCAGAAGTGGGGGAAGATGATGAGCAGCTTCCTCAGCATAGCATTGAACCTGAGCAGTGTCTGAAACAGAGAAGCAGGACCGCTGGAAGTGGGGGCCGAGCCCACTCCATCCTAAGCAGGTGGGGCCTGGATGACCCCACACAGCAGGACTGGGGCGAGGCCTGAAGACAAGGAATCCTTGCAGCCAGACTGGCCACAGGAGGGATTTGTCAGGCAGGACACAGGGGTTTGATATGCAAGTCCTGAAGTTCTTGCAGGAGGTGCCTCGGGACTGGGCCAAGGAAGTAATCAATTAATGCCTCATCAATGACTGGGCTCCCTGCACATTTCTGGTGGGCAAGAGCTGCTCCTTCATCTTGCCAGACAGCATTTCCTCAACATGTACTAAGCCTAGGACTATGTGGGCACTGAGGCTAACCGTCCGTTTCCTTAACCCCCGGTGACTCCGGGCAAGGGCAGGAATCTGCAGAGGAGCAGCCCCTGCCCTCTGCTGGGGGATCTCTGTCCAGACTCAGAAAGTGCCCGGGAGCCCTCTGAGGCATCTGTTACCAGGGCATGTGGCAGCTGCCGGAGGGTGGCCAGGGTCTCTCCTTAGGTACAGCTGTGAGCCATCCCTGAGCCTGAGGCTCCTTCATCAGCTCTGTCTTGGTGCAGCTTGTACCAAAGGGAAGCACCCTGAGCTGTCTTGTTGGGCAGAGCCTCGCCTATGAAGGTAGAAGGGACACCAAGGGGTACGGGCAGGTGAAGCTCCGGGCTGGGGCACAGCACACACTACATCTGGCCCATCCCTACCCCAGCCTCTGCGACTCTGCCCAGGTGACTTCATCCTTCCCTACCTCCTCCACCCTCCCCAGCTCTTCCTGCAATCACTGAGCACTTTTACCTCTAGGCCTTTGCATTTGCAGTTTCTATTATCTGCTGCTCTTTCCCCTCTGCTTTCTGACAGATTCCTGCTCTTCTGTAGAAAGCTTGCTCAGGTAGCCCCTTTTCTCACATGCCTTCCCAGATCCCCAAGATAAAATCTCCATTCCTCCCTTACAGTGCTGATCACATTCCTGTGATTAATTTTTTTCTAACCTGCCTACTTTCTCCACTAGTCAGTGGTTCCCTGGAGGGCAGGGACTGGGTCCTAATTATTTCTGTGTCCTTCGTAAATACTTGCACAATGATTAGCTCATAGGAGTCACTTCAATATTTATTAAATGGGCTAATAAAATTCTACTTGTTCCAAGCCAGGTTCAAATTGAGTTTCCTCCACTGAGAGTCCCCAGCCCCTGCTGCTCGGCCTTCTGGCCCATTCTGACCTGCAGCGTGTTATATCTGCCCCACTCCTTTGACACTCTGTCATATGGAATGTCTTACGGAATGTCATGCTCTGCGACTTGCTAACTTGGTGGGCAGGTCCTTTCCTGATCGGAAAGGGAGCTCCTGGAGGGCAGGACTGGGGGTCACCCTGTTTACATGGGCACGTCCATCCCACCATGCTCGCCTAGTAAGTACCTCCTGATCGAGCAGGGGGAGCAGCTGCCCGGCCCTGGGCCTCCGGTGGGATACTGGGCATTTCTGCAGTGTCTGTCTGCCACTATTGTACGTGAAAGTTACCTGCTTTTAAGGGGGAGTGCTCAGCAAATGTTGGCTAAACGGGTGCAGCTGCAGAAGGGAGAATGTTCCTAGTGCTTTAAGCGTGCTGTTTAAGTGTTCTGAAGTAGCACACTCTCTTAAGACCTAGTCGTCTGTGAGTCAAAAACAGTCTGTGTGACAAAACAGAGTCTGTGTGACAAAAACAGCTTCAAAGAGCAGCAGTTTCAGTCCACCAGCATGCTCTGGCGTCAGTTGGGTCTGTGTTCTCATGCAACCCTTTCGGCAGTCTGACTGTGACATGCCATATTTGTCATCACTCATGGGATAGATAGGGCTTCATTGGTTGCTTAGCAGCCACAGAAAGCCTGACAAGGTGTGGGAAAGACACACAGTCAGTAGGCCTCAGGACTGGGGTTAGCCATGGGGCCTTGGCACAGATTTGCCCTTCGTTCTCCCGGCGGGGCCCAGAGGCAGGGGGGAGGTGGGCCGCAGGGCAGCAGTGCAGACCGCTGGCCGGTGCCACCCTCTGCGCTGGGAAGACCAACGAGGAGAGGAAAGGCTAGTGAGGCACCTGGGGACTCAGGCCCAGCGGCAGCAGGTGGGAGTGTGGAGTAAGGACAGCCCAGCAGCCATTGCTGGGTTTTTGAGGATTTAGTATGGTTGTCTCTCTCTGGACAGGGAGAAGTCAGAGGGTGTGGAAGGGACAACTAGGCTTCATAACTCAAAAAAGGGAATCACTTAGCACCAGGAATTCTTATTCCTGTCTTCAGGATTAATTTGCACACAGAATAGTGTATTTTAGAATGTTACAATTTCCACAAGACAGTGGGGGAAAGAATATACACGTACTTGCTAACATGTCTTCAGAACACCTAAGAAACTCTAATAAGAGGTTGCCTCTGGAGAAGGGAACTGGGTGAATGGAAAACAGGGGCAGGAAGGAGATTTTTCATTGCCTGCCTCTTTGTTCCTTTTAAATTTTGAAATTGCCTGAATGCATTGTGTGTGTGTGTGTGTGTGTCTAGCCTAATGCCCAAAGTCCTTGAGGAAACCTTCTTGAAGAAGCAAATCTGAAAGCTTATGATTGTGAGAAGTCTTTTATGGCTTGCAGAATAAGCTCAGAGAACTGTGACACTCAGAACACACAAACGAACAATGAGCTTGAAGGAAGGATGGAGGGAGGGGAGGAAGGAGGGGGGAAGAGAGGGAAGGAGTGGAGGATGAAGGAAAGAAGGGGAGGAAGGGAGGGGGAGGGAGGCAAGAAGAAAATGACACACATCTGTGCACTAAGCTTGTGGTAAGCTTCTACACCTACATGCTTGTCCATGGCTCTGCTTGACCAACACATACCCTCTATTATCTTACTAATAAAACAAAGAAGCCAAGAAAGCCACACTCACCTGGTTATTCTCAAATAGTTCCAGGACGAAGGTGATGGCACTGCTGTTGATGCCGATGAACAGGTTAGCACAAGACAAAGCCACATAGGCTGTGCTGGGGACATCAAAGAGGAAGGATGCTGGGTACATCATGGGGATGACCGCCCATCTGTGTGAAATGACACAACTCAGTGGGATGGAGTTCTAAGTTCCATTCCGTCTGCTATACCTCTAGATATAATGCACGCCTCTTATACATGAGGTGACATGTTTGAACAGGCCAGAGTCCCAGGAGGACCAAAGAGATACTCCATCCCTTGGTCTCTGTGCCTCAACTGTAAATGGAGATAGCAATGCTTGCCCTGACCACCTCATGGGGTTTTGTGAAGAGCAAATGGGACAGGACCTGTGTTTATACTTTGTAAATTACAAAGCCTTGTTCACCACACGGGAGGTTCTCTACCCTGCAATGCTTCCCACTCTAGCTGGATCAGCAAAGCAGAGCTGAAAGTCCCGGCAAGCTCATCCTCACAGCTCACAGTCACACTGGTTCCTGGATTCTCTATTTCCAAGAGAGAGTGGACACCATTGCTATAGCTAGACTCTACAGGCCCACATAGGGGAGCTAAGTATCATCATTTCCATGTTACAGATGAGGAAACTGAGGCCCAGCTGGGTGAATTACTCATCCGCAGTTGCACTTGTAGAAAGTGGTGGGCCTGGGCTGTAGAGCTGCATGCTGTGCCTGAGTTTCTACTGGACATAATCCCTGCGTCACCCTCTGGCCCTGCCTTGGGAGCAGCTTTTCAGCGGGACTGTCCTGCTGCGTGCAGATAACTCTCGGCCAGTACTAGTGGAGACACTAAGATGGACAGCCGGCCACAGACGCATCAGACTCAGAGCTGGCTAAGGATCTGGGGAGTGACTGTAGCCTTTGGTCAAGGCCACAGTTTGAGTGGAAGATGATTCAGACATGTGGGGCTTTTCTCATTGTCCTTGAATGGACTAGGCCTCCGAAGTGCCTCCATCGGTGGAGTGAGAAACAGAAGCCGGACACATTCCTGGTCGGCAGCCTCGGACCCTACCTGGGGCTGGGAGCTGCACTTACAGATGCCATGGCCACAGGAAAGCCCAGGTGTTCTGTAGGAAGACCATCCCCCCTCCCTTTGGTGGCATTAGCTAATGGCCCGAACAGCTTACCCATACAGCATGAGCAGTGCAACCAGGGCAGGCAGATTTTCTGGGGAAGTGTAGGCTTTCTTCTGAAACCCTATGAAGATGCCCACCACCAGTCCAGCACTCATAGTGTAATTCATCTTGAAGAGAGAGGAGGAGCACAAGTCATTGACCCTCTGGGACCCCTGATTCCTGGTCTGCAAAATGAGGGGAGGGACCAGGTTCCTCTGCTCTTAGGGTCTAAATTCTGGTTCTAGCTGTACAAGCAGCTCTTGGTTAGCAGACGTGTGCCAAGCTGTCTCTCACCCTTCTATCCCACCCCATACCCCACCTTCCTGCTCAGGCAACCTTCAGTCTGTATCTTTTAAAAGGATAAATTGTAAAATTCCACCTGATCTCTTACTCTCTCTAATTGGTCACGAAGTCCTGTTGGTTCTACTCTCTGTGCATGTCTCTGGAATTCAGAAAAATTTAAAATATGGTTCTTTCCTTCACAAAGCACAAACAGATATTGATACCCTTTTAAACAATAAAGCCATTAGGTTGCACGTGGAAAGGTGCACAGCCACAGTAGGGTTGGGGAGGAGCCACAGTGGTCTCGAGCAGGATGAAAGCCAGAGAAGAGTGAGAGGGCAGCCTGGTGCATCCTCCACTGGGACTAGGAGGACGTCCTCCCAGGGGGTTGATCTGGTTGGGGTATCAGCGCCAGGGCAGAATGGGGAGGATCTGCACGCAGCCGGGGCAGCTGGAGCAGGAGAGGAGGGTGTCCACCCGGGGAGGGGTTGGTGGCAGAGAGGGGCATTCATTATACACAGGTGTAGTGCTCAGGTAGGTAAATGAGTTGGGACTAATAGAAGTCAGTTTCTCATTCTTGGAGAATATAGAAAGACAGAAAGCTAGAATGAGTCTTGTGATGTTGGATTGGAGCTAGAGGTTTTGGTGAGCTCATAGTGTTCAGTGTATAGATAGACAGACATAGAAATACAGATGTAAGTCTGTGTGTATCTTTGTGTGCACATACATATCTTCCCTAGCTCTAGCCGGTGTGAAAACCTGGGACCAACTCCAGTGGCAATGAACATATCTGGCACCAGATCTTGGTTTCTAAGGGTCACTTCCTACTAGAAGAAACCAGGACTCCTTAGGGAGATGGTTTATTCCAGAGTCAGTGGTGGGTGGGTGGGTGGGGGGCAGGTGCAGGATGGTCCTGGATGGTCCTCTGCTGTGACAGAGAGCAAGGGGGTGCTCGAGGAGGATGGGGACACAAGTCAAGAGGACACAGAGGCCAGCTTGCAGGGACTCCCACTGGCCACGCTGGGGAAACCTGAATGTCAAAATAAATGATGATGGTATTGGATTGTAGTCCGTTGATTAACACAGGAATTATGACTATACACAGAGATAAATAAATGATGAATAAATGGAAAGTTAGATAACAAACAGGATATTTACATTTCTTCAAAGCACCTCTCCCCCAATTTTTATTAATTATAAAGGAGCACTGTAACTTTACAGTGGAGAAGCTCAACAGACACTTTCTTAAATGATCAAAGTGAACATCATCAGTAATAGGACAAATTGAAGTCAGAAGCTACTAGGTAAGATGCAATGAGAAGAGCGCAGCACCTATTCTGTGACGCTGCTGCCAAAGATGCTCACCCTCGATCCAATCATGGGGAGTCCTCGGACAAACTCACACTGAAGGGCATTCTGCAAAATAACTAGCCTATAATCTTCAAAAGTGTCAAGGCCATGGGTATTAAGGAAAGACTGTGGAACTGTTCCAGGTTGAAGGTGACTAAACAGATAGGACGACTCCATGCTGTGTATGATTCTGAGCTAGATCCCTTTCTATGAAAGATGTTATGGGGCTATGAGTGAAAGCTGAGTGGGCTCTGAGGATTGGGGGTGGTGACGTATTAGTGCTGGTTTCCTGATGTTGACGGTGTGTTGTGTTGCATGGAGCTGTCCTCATTTGTGGGAGGTACACGTCGGAGGTGCTGGGATGTGTGTACGGGGAGAAGGGGGGCATCTTGTTGAGAAGTTACTCTCAAATGGCTCAGGGAAAAATTTTTTTTGAACTGTATTTGCAACTTTTCTGTAAGTCTGTAATTGTTTCAAAATTTAAA